>JBBPNE010000045.1:0-85628 GCA_038090735.1 Xerocomellus amylosporus | reverse complement strand
TCAGGGAAAAAAGCCACGCTACATCATCATATCCCGTCCGTGCACCCCACCCCACCCGGCCCTGCTGACCTCCACCCAGGCGCTGCGGACAACACCGGCTTCATACACAAGTCAAAGCTCAACACCAACGGCTCCTTTTCCGTCGGCAAGACCTGGAAGCTCGCGGAGCTCAGAGGCGTACACGTCGTCAACGTGCGTGTCCTCCCCTCATCCCTTCCCCTACTCACCCACGACCAGTCGATCTCGTTCAACGTCACCCTTGCGAGGACCTACAAGTGGAAGACGGAAAACGCCCTCGACCAGACCGCCTTTGTCAGAGCCACCGTCGACCTCTTCCGTTCCCTCGTCGATGCGCCCCTCCATCTCGTCGGCGTGGATGAGACATCCGGTAAGTTGCAACACGTCCTCCCTGGCTCACACCCAACAGCCCCTGCAGCAGATGGGGACCCCCTCCCGCCGCCCGACGACCCGTCCTTGCCTTCCACACCCCCGGTCGCCTTCTCAAGCCGCTTGCCCATACCCCTGGACAATGCACAGGCTCCCCAGACTCCACATTCTCACATCCTCAAGACCCCCTCGCGTTCCGCATCACCTGCGAGTTCCATGAGGAACCATTCCACAAGGGAGTCCGTAGTCTCCAGCGTGTCAGGTCTCCGCCCGCCCTCGCCCTCCATCCCTTCCCATCAATCGCCATTGCCCAGCTTGCCCAGTTCCTTGAGACCAAGACTCGGCCGTCGGCCATCCGTCAAAACCCCTCCTCCCTCCGCCGCAGGTGCTGCGTTGGCTCTTCCGTCCAGCCTCGTGCCTGCGCGTCCTCATGCCACATCCCCACGTCCGTCCCTTCCAAGTCACACATCTGCTAGGCCATCCCTCGACTTGCCTCGTACCTCGAGCCCATCTTCGGCGCATCTGATGGAACATCACACTGCGCACTTCGAATCGCCCGCATCCACCTACAAGCCTCTATCACGTGCCGTGACCCCAAAGCCTCTCGAGACCTCGCAGATGCGCCGAGAGCACAATAACCGCGTCTCATTCTTCGACCCTGCAAACCAAGCCGCCCTCGACCGGCTTGTGGCAGGTGATTGGGGCTTTGAAGAGGATGCCGAGGGCGCAGAGGAGACGACAGAAGCAACGATGATCAGTGTCGAGGAAATGCTTGAAGGCTACGAATGGGCAAGTGACGACATGTTCGGCCGAAAGTCTGCAAAGGGCGCTGCAGACCTGGTCGAAGCTCGTTTGCTTGATGAACTCATGGCATTGGAGAAGGTCGGCTGTCTGACTTTCGATCGTTTTAGCTCGACGAGTGACTCTCTCCTTAGGCCAACATACACTCTTTCTTGGAATCTGATGATCGGGTAAACGTTGTCATTAATTACTTGGACGAGGCTCTCGGGGAGGTCGATGCCATGGACAGCTTGATATCCTCGTACAAAATTCATCTAAACGTCAGTAAACCACGGCGACGCTTCTCTTGCTCTGATCAGTTTCATAGGCTGTGGGAGATGATATCTCTTTCATTCAGTCGCAACGACGCGGTTTACAAGTCCAAATGCAAAACCAAGGCGTGCTCCTCAGTGAACTCGAAAACCTGCTTGTATGTAGTTGGTCTAGCATACATCCAGTGTGTTCTGACGGCATGCACCTTTAGAAAACTGTCCAAGTTAGTCAGGGAGCATTGGTTACACTTACCCAAGAGTCTCTCGAGAAACAAACTGGGATACAACGGCTCGAAGAAGCCGCTACGGAACTCTATAAAGCACTTCAGGCTAGTCAGGATACAGGTTGGGACCGTGATATCATTTGCCCAAGTCACATGATCTAATTTCTACTTCTTTCCTTAGAAATGGCTGCCACCATGGAAAGACTGGTCGAGTATAGGACGTATAACGCTCAGTTCTGCAAACGCATGTTCGATTACCTCTCTATTATGATAGTGGCTCAGGTCAGTCCGATCATTATGCAGTGCTACAATGCAGGTGCTTCATACCGTTTCAAGTCCAAACTCATTCTTGATGACGACGGCGGAATTTCCCGACCGAAAGGACGTGGACGACCGATCATAGTTAACCATCAAGCCATGGAGTCTTATCTTGGCAGATATGCTGGCCTCCTCTTGTATCTGAAGGAGATGGACGAAACAGTGTACTCAAAATTTTGTGCTGTACGTCACTTGGGGGGGGGGCAAACCTCCGAAACTAATCCGTTGTTTTCCAGGCGTACTTCTCAGCAGCCAGCGACCTTCACAACAGTCAAATGAAGGGTTTATTCTCGATTTATGCAGGCATGTTGAAGAAGGCTCCTGAGGAAGACGTGGAACAAAGTAAGATGTTGTGTCGTCTCTTCCTTTCACTCTAACCCGCTTCAGGTTTTGCACAGAATCATACAAGCGCAAAAGGAGGTGCTATTCGTCGTGCGGGTACCATTGTGCGCGGCCCAACGGAGCCAAGAACCCGAGAACGAGAGCGAGGCGGGCAAGGGGCCGAAGAATATGGAGCAGCTGACGTTCGTATCTCCCGTTGAATGCGAGAGATCGGTCTCGTTCTCACTCGTATACAGGCGCTTGGTTACATTCTGGAGCAAATCGCACCTCAGATATACCAGGAAGGCGACTTTATTGCAGACTTTCTTCAGATCAACGACGCTGGGCTAACCTTTGCTGATTACGCCGGTCTGGACAATTACTTCCGGCGCCAGGCGGCTAGGAGTGCAGGCCTCAGTCAATCCACCACAAAACTAGCGCGTGGTGCTATGGACTTGATATTCGGTTTCCTGCCTACCGAGATGAAACAATGGGTTGATATCGCTGTTGCCAAGGATGCACTGTACGTATTTGTCTTGTCGATGTGCACTCGCTGAGATCAAGGACAGGCAACTGGTCGGCGTTATCGCTTGTCTGGAGCGTTTCCTCGCGGAAGCTGATGAACGTGGCAATACCTTTTTCCTTCAAATACTAGAAAAACAGCACCTGCGGCTCAAAGGAGCGTTTGATCGACATATTGTGAGCGAGCGTGCTAAACGAGATCGACACGATCGCTTATCACGTGCCTCAGAACCAGCAAATCAAAATGGTCGATGAGACGAAATTGACGAGTAAGAAACGCAAAGGCGTGGCTCATTTTATCAAGTATTTCCCAGTCTATGTGGGCCGTGTCGAGCCGCAGTTGGTCGGCGCGGATGGACTGGAGATCCGGGCACATGTCGACTTGGCATACGAGAAAATTGTGCACAGCATGTTCGAATGTTTGAAGCACATGGCAACATTGGATGGCGACGGTGAAGACAAAGGCCAGCTCAACTATCACGTGTTGATTGTCGGTGAGTGCCCCGCGCAGGAACATATTGGTGCGTATGATTGATCTGCGCAGAGAACATGCATTACTTTGTTGCCGAGATCTCCCAGTTGGAACCTGGTTCCGTTAGCGGATTCCTGAAGCAAGCCGAGGCTATCTACAGCGAGAACTTGGGTGCATATGTCAGGATCGTACTCAGGAGGCCATTCGCCAAATTGATTGTGTGTGGCCCTTGCTCGTGCAGCACATGAGCTAATAGTGGATTTACAGGAATTCTTTGAGGGACTGGAGAGGCTTTTGAAGACCACAGCGCCGAGTGAAGTTCAGAAGAACTCTAATTATAGTAAGTCGTCCTTGAAGAAAATACTGAAGGAGTTCGATGGCAAGGACGTCCGCAAGCACATTGATGTGCTTTTCCGACGAGTGGAGAAGCATTTTACGGAAGCGGAGGAGAAAGCCACGAGAGAAGCGAGCAGCGGGATCGCGCCGGGTACGGTGATGGTTGGAGTATGGAAGGCGTGCGAAGAAGAGCTACAACGCATGACGGAGAGCTTCAGTGCAGGGATATCACAGTGCTATGGTGATAGCGGTCTATCCATGGAGTATGCCTCGAGCGATGTCGAGATGGCCTTCAAGAGGCACCGACTTGATTCATAGCTCGATTACTACTCTATCTGGTTCTGAATCTCTGATATACATGACCGTTGTAGAGATTAGTAAAAATAGTCGATCACGGTGGGAACGAGGTGTGTAAAGTCGGGTCTCAGTTGGCCTGGACCTCCTCGTGTGCACCACTGCTGACGTGTGCAACGGTTGTGTCCTTGGGAGCGAATGCAGCTAAAACCGAGGGTCCATAGGTAGTCCAAAGGCCCTTGAGATGGTCGACAGCGATAGCGGGGTAGGCGTCTCCACTAGGGGTAGACTGGCCAGATACGGGCGTCTTGTTCAAGAAGCTCCAGACAAGGTCCAGGAGGGCCGTGATGCGAGTCCGACAAAAGGCAATGGCATTGGTTTGTACGGAAACCATGGCAACATCAAAGTCCCCTTCGTTCTTGGAGAACCATGGCTCCAAACAAGTTTTGTAGACATAAGCAGAGCCCTGGAGAGGAGTTGTGAAGAGAAAAGGGTGGTGTGGAAAGCGAACGAACCTGGGTCTGGGGGAGTGCAATGTACAATAAAAATATGGTTCTCAACTCCCAATAGAAGGGCAGCCTGGATTGGGTTTCAGGACACGGAGGGGTGGATGAGAAAGGCAGGACTGACCAGGACAGGAAAAGACCGAGGGATTGCTCGAATGCGATGAAGGCACCGATGACAGCCCAATACGTGGAAAGTGCCTGGAGGGTGTCAGCGGAAGCGGATTGTGACAAGGCCTTGTATGTCGAGTAGGATGGCAGCGCGAACGCAAACCACGCGCTGGGGGACGAAATGTGAGGGTGCGGGGGTGGGGTGGGGATGTGTTGAAACGTACCAGAGAACGTTGGAGACGAGGGACATGAACATGCTGATGACACGTGATCGGCTCCGGAGGGTGTTGAGCTCGCTGGCAGTTATTGACGACTGTTTGCCGTGTAGGCTGAGCACCTTATCTGCGGACCCAACTCTCTCATCCCCCATGGATCCCCCTCAAGACACCCAGAACAAGAAACCCGACCTCAAGCCCCTGCCAAAGACCCTCAATCGCGTTCCTCGTGCGTCCCATCTCCTCCTCCTCCTTTCCCCCCGACCTCGCTGACCACCCCAAAGGCGCTTGCGTATATATCTTTCCCCTCCTGCCATCAGTCAGCCCCATGCTCACCCCCTGATACAGAATGCCTGTCGTAAACAAAAAATGCGCTGCGAGGGCGCAGATAACCCCCCCTGTCGTCGCTGTCGTCATGCCGGTTTGGAATGTCTCTTTGAAAAGCCCTCCAGAGAGGCAACCCTCACCGGCGAGGCTGGATTGGAGTATGTCCCCTCTAGCTCCATCTGCCCACACTTATCCCTGTCTAGGCGAATTCGCAACCTCGAGGGCCATGTCGCCGATATTAGAGTGACCCAGACCGCAATTCAGAACACGCTCCTCGAAATTGTCGCCCACTTGCGCGGAACCGCTCCTTTCAACCATCGCTCTCCCTCCGCATTCTCTCAGGGTCACTATACACAGTCTCCCACCATTCCGTCCGTGGGGTCCCCGCCCGTCTCCGCAACCTCAAACGGTTCACATATCGGTGACCCCAACATGCATCACGGCCCTTCAACACCCACAGCTTACCATCCGTCTATCCAACCCATCCTCAACCCCTCCTCTCGAGAGCTTCGGTCTTCCGGGTCTCACGCGACCGTCGGGGACTTCCATGCCCCACAACTTCCGTCCTCACACACCAATCCTGCCAGTGCTCAGCCATTTTCCTTTCCGCCTTCGGGGGCCGTCCTTCCTCCCTTCTCAAGTATCGGCGCGATTGGCACAGGCAATGGTCAAGGACCTTCTACTATACGATATCTCGACGATTCCCAACGCTCTCACAGCGGCAGGAGCTACCCGGTATCCGCACCTGCGGGCGCAAAGCGCATATTCCCACCTTCATCAAATGTCACCAGCGCCGGTTCCTCTGAAGTCGAGGACGAAGACAACGGCGAATTGCCGGCCTCAGGTCTAGTCGCACCTTGGGAGGTCTTACGAGGCCTGGCGGACGTCGCAATTGAGAGGGCTGCCAAGGTTAGTACCGACACCCCCCGAATCCGTTTTTTGAACAGCCCGATGATGTCTGATCAAGGAGAGTGGAGAAGCAAGCAGCGAACCCCAGAGCACCAGAACGCCTTCCCCTGAGCGACAGAGTCGACCTATGAAAAGGAGGAAGATTCGTCACAAAGTTCCGCGTGGGTTGGTATTCCCCGATGGTGGGTGTCCAGACTTGATGACTATGAAACTCAACATGAATCGGCGCAGTTGTCACCCAGAACCTTGTACCTGAGCACGAGGCCCGCGAGTTATTCCGAATGTATAATCGTACTTCCCCTGGTTTACGTTGCAGCTAACTCACCTTGGCAGATTTTATGCTGGTTGCTCTACATTCTTACCCGTTTTCGATTCTCGCGTCGATATCTTTGACGCACTTCACCACCGCTCTCCGTTTGCAGTAGATGCCATTTGTATGGTAGGGGCTCGCGTGCGTGATGGAGGAGGTCAGTTTACCCTCAACCCGTAGAGTCTTTCCACGATCTATTCTCAGGAACACCAAGTGAAACATATAATCGATGCTTGGAAGCAGTTCGGGACATATCGCGTGCTACACTCTTCTCCCCTGTGACTAGAGTGGAAGCGATTCAAGCCATGAGTGAGCATTCTACTGCATTGAATATCTTTTTCTGTAGTGATAATGTTCTTCTAGTTCTCGTATCAGGTTGGTCTGATAATGGCTGGCTAAGTGGTGGCCATGCTGTACGGATGGCAATGGAGCTTTGTCAGCTTCCTTTCTCGTGTTCTTCCGACACTGGTCTCACGGATCTGACAGCGTTGCATAAAGCATGGCCGAAGTTGCTTCGGCGGATGCAGAACAGAGCCAAAGACTCGGATGGGTCCGAAGACCGCGATCTGGTCATCGCTTCCCGGACATGGTTTTGTTTGTACCTGTTCGAGCACCAGTAAGTAGTTGTCATATACATCGATGGTGTGGCTACAAGCAACGATTCAGGTTGTCATATGGCACTGGCCGTCCAGCCATCCTAAAGGACGATGAGAGCATCTGGCAGTGTCGTCTACTTTTACAGCATCCCCTTACAATCGAGGATGATATGCGTCTTGTCTCTACTGTGGAACTCATGGCAATTCGAGAGTATGTCCACAACGAACTTTCACCATTTGATCGCCCCGTGGATGAAGTTACATTTGGCGTCCTTCAACGAGCCGATTCGGACTTTTCAAACTGGTACAAGACATGGGACCAGGCCTTTTCCCAGAAGTATGAAGATGCAGGTGAGTCGCGATCCTTGGTTGGTATGCGGTTACCATAGTGCAGCCGTCAGCCTTTTATCGTCAAAGCCTGCAAATCCAACAATTACACGCGGAATTGTTTCATAATGCAACTGCGTTGCGAGGTATCAATGGCCCGGAAGACGTGCAGAAGATGCCGGATGTGCAGAGGGAACTCGCCATTCGCTCCATTCGAATCGCACGCCAGGGCATCGACATCACTGTCAATTCTCCTTCGTACAGCGAAGGCATGAAGTATGGTGAGTCGACCCATCTTCCCATGTTTGCGACGTGTAACCCTCTGTAGCCGTCCACTACACCCATGCTACTGCCACATTTACTGCCTCTTTCCTTCTGAGACTGTCCCGCCTTTTGTAAGCACCACCAATCTTAGCCTAGGTTCGAATATGAATGATTTGTTCTCTTTAGCCCAAATGATTGCGACGTACAAGACATTCGATCGCAGGTCGAACGATTGGCAGCTTTGATGTCTCAAAGTAAGCCCTCAGTTGTGCCAGTGTACTTTTCTGACGTTATCAATCCAGTTCCTGGGAAGCGTTACGCTCTAACACTCCAGCTCATGCTGAAGAGAGGGCAGAAACGGAAACTCGCGTCCACTACACGTTCCCCGAAGATGTCGCGTGAACCTCAACGTACGACGCCCATGACGATTGACCAGCAGCACCTAGGTGTAATGAACCACGAAGCGTTCTCGCCTACATATGATCCGTCATTCGAAAGCCCCGAAGTGATTTCTCGAATACAAGCGGGAATGAGGCCCCACCATGTTACTGATGTGGACACCATCTGGAGGGGATTTGAAACGACTTCCAACGAACAGCTGCCTGTCTGGATATCCGACCAAAGCTTAGGTGGTAGCACATTCTCGCAGCAAGGCATGAATGCCTTCCTTCTCCCCGCAGATTACCTCCCACCTGCGCAACAAATATGGTGAAATTCTCAGATTTGCCTTGGCATGGACAACGTCTAGTATTATGTCATATGCCTGTACAATCATCCCGAAAGCCGCTATATATATCCCTCCAGCCTAGTGTACCATCGTGTCCCCTTGAACCAGTGGCTTTAGGTAAAAGCTGCAAGATCAAGTCGAGTTTGTGCTGGTCGTTCTTGATACATATATAACTAATCCATGATTTCCGAGCAGGTCCCTCTGAGGATTGGTCTGATTCAAAACTTGACTAGGACCAAATCCTGGGCGTCATGCCAGTCTAAATACGACGCCAACCTGCATTTCCCTCAGGACCAGTTCTCTTCCTTGACAACCTCTTGAGTCTTATCATGTCGAGTAACCCAGCAGCGAAACAGCGCAAACACCCCGAGACATCCGGAAAGATCAACTTTCCGTCGAACCGCGAGGGTCCCGCGGACACTCTTCCTGTTCATTCTGGGACTGGCGGGCGACACTTGGGAGCAGATGTGAATCAGACCTTTGGTAACCTCGAAGAAGAAGCTGAGCGGCAGCGCCCCAAGAGACCCCTTTTTCTCTCTTTCTTGTCCGCTCGCTCGAAACTTGCATCGCTGGATGACGAATTATTTAGGGAAGCAAAGACTTCACAGTCGCGACCAAACTGGCCGAGCTCCTTCGGCGTCCCTAAAGATAATGCTCCTCGAGAACACGCAGCACTTCATGCATCGATTCTCGAGACTGTACCATATCTCGCAGAGACGGAAGGGCGGACGTTTTATCGAGGGGGAAAACAACGACTCAACGTCATGAAGCGGAATAAAGTCCAGGCGAGAATTATAAAGCATGTGCAAGGTATGACCTGGAAACTTCAACCTATCAAGTTGATGACACGAAATCAAGATATCGACAAACGCCGCAAGTTCATTCTCACGTTGGCAAAGTGCTTGCTCACTTTCGGCTCACCCTCTCACCGAACCGACACACAGCTGAGCACAGCGTCCAAGATACTCGATGCCAAAGCAGCTTTTGTGCACATTCCGGATGTCATCATCGTTACGTTTGGAGATGAAGATGTGGCGTCCATCGAAACCCATTTTGTCAAGGCCAAGGGTCAAATCGCTTTAACGCCATTGCACCAGGTTCACCTCGCGTATCGCAAGGTACTACATGATGAGATGACGGTTGAAGACGGAACGCAGGAGCTTAAAGAGATCCTCAATGCTCGCACTATTTATTCACTCTGGCCGCGGTGTCTCTTTGCATTTCTCACGGCTGCCATGATCTCTGCGATGGTATTCGGAGGCTCTATCATTGATATGTGGATATCCGGACTATGCGCCTGCGTTCTCCAGTATTTGGGTCTCGGTGCTGCGTCAAAGAGCTCTACGTATGCCAATGTTTACGAGTGAGTCATCGATCAACCGGTACAAGGCATTCCTGCTTACCGGCCCACAGGATATCAATTGCGATTCTTGTTTCCTTTGTCTCACGAGCACTGAGCACGATCCCCGGAGATCTCTTCTGTTACAACGCTATTTCCGCCGCCGGCGTTGTTCTCATCCTGCCAGGTTTCACCGTACGTGAGTGTTTCAGACTTCACACGCCTAATTTCCACTAATTGGCCCGTAGTCATTAGTGCGCTGGAACTGACGTCACGCAACATCCTCTGTGGATCTGTGAGGATGGTTTACGCCATCATATACACTCTCTTTTTGGTAGGGCATGAATCATTGGGAAGATTTAGTTCTGACTACAGAATCTGCCTTGCTCAGGGTTTCGGGTTGGCCATCGGATCCGACATCTATCTTGTTATCGATCCCCGTGCGCGGCGAGCTCTCGAGAAGAGCCAGACCCCGACTTATCGAATGCTACATGGTACCTTTCAGGCTGAAAATGGCACTTCTCTACTCGGAGAAGGGGTGTTTGGGTTCGCCAAGGCTGCGTCCCTTGACAAGAACTATTTGCTAAGAGGTATAGTAACTCCAATCTGCATTTGTATACCGCGATGTCCAACGTCATCCCAAGGCTGTCACAGAGAACCGGACTGGCCGTGGTGGCGACAACCTCTTCCGTGGTGGCTATTGCCCGCCCTGGTCCCAACCTACGCAGTTGCTTCATCGCTAGCAAACATGCAGAAAATTTGGAGCTGGCAGCTTCTGGTGATGGTCATCCTCGCATGTGTGGCGTTCACCGCCAATAAGCTGGGTAACGTCTTCTTGCCCGATAATGGCGACCTTGTATCCGCCATTGGGGCCTTGATCATCGGTCTACTTGGCAATTTCTACTCGCGGGTTGTTCATGGGACAGCTTTTACCTCGATGGTTACAGGTGTTCTTTTCCTTGTACCCGTACGTGGACGGATAGTTCTGTGTTTTGCCGCTCTCATAGTCTTTCCCCCAGTCTGGTATCGCGCAGGGAGGAGGGCTCATCGACACTGACCCGACCTCGACGGACCAGTACTCATCAGGCTTTTCTTTAGCTATACGCATGATCCGGGTTGCCATCGGAATAACGCTCGGTCTTTTCGCCAGCCAAATGTCTGTCTATGCCTTGTGGCGACGAAGAAACGCAGCCCAGTTTGGATTCTGAGGGGGCGAGTTATGGTACAATTATTAGTATCGGGTATACTGGCAGCAGGTTCTCCAAAGTCGTCTATTGATAATTACAACGAAGTCGCTTTACGAGTAAGGATTACAGTGCTGTGTCGGAAAATATGGATCTCATCAAGATGGCGTGAAATGAAAAGACATGCGTCGATCGACATAACTTAGGATCCGAACAATTGGTTCAACTCTTCCATCCGCCGTTGCAGCATGTCAGCTTTGCTAAAGTTCTGACCCAAGGTCATATTGGCTAACTCAGTCTTTTTCCGCTGAACTTCTAGCAGGCGATCCTCTATAGAGTTTTCAATGATGAGTTTGACGGTTGTGACGGGGCGTGTTTGTCCCAGACGGTGCTGTAGGTTAAACCATGAGTTAGGGGACAGCTCATGTATATCAAGTGGTAGCGTACGATACGATCAACAGCCTGGTTCTCCACAGCCGGGTTCCTGTGGCATGTGCTCAAGCATCTCTTGGACGAAGGTTTAAGAAAACACATACCAATAGGGATCCATCAGGTAAACTCGCTGTGCAGCAGTGAGGTTCAATCCAACTCCACCGGCCTTTAAGCTGACAAGTAAGATTTCGCAAGACGGGTCATATTTGAGGGCATCCATGGCTCTTGTCCGATCGTCACGTTTCATAGTGCCATCCAAGCGTTCGTAACGAATTCCAGCAGCGTCAAGAGCGTCTTCGATCCTAAAAGCCCTGATGGGTATCATTCGTCAAAATAAGCCAAGTACAGCCATACTTATCGAGCATGGTCGTCCATTGCGAACTATGAGGCACATATTCAGCATCTTCTCGGCTATAGAATTACTACTTACAATACCACAGTCTTGATGATTCCATCATCGACCCGTTTTCCCTCGCCGTCAACCATCTCCACCTCAATCGAGTCGGGATCATAATTGGGAGAATATGGATTTGCTTTGGAGAATTGGATAAGATCATTAAGCAAGGCTTTGACTTTCGTCGACGGAATAAATTTCTCGGGGCCTGTTCCCTTTGGCCTCTTCTCCCGCTTGCCAGATTTCTTTTTCGGCGACAAGTCTTGAGGTTGACAGTCAGGCCGTACTTGTATGGCGTCCTGGGGGGAAAGTGCGGTCTGACAAGCAGAACATGACCGTCGGATATCCGGAGGCACGTCTGGCCATCCAGGACATACGCACAAGCGATAACATGCAAGGCAGAAAAGGTGCTGACAGCGAGTTAGGACGAGAGATGACGTCGAGGGGCTATTGGTCCTTGTCGAGGCGCGAGACGTCGTCCCCTTTGTCTTCCGACCACGCTTGGCCACTGATGGTCCGTCGTCCATACATACCCCACCCTCAGTGATTTGTTGAGTCTCCGGGGAAACGCACAGTTCCTCGCCACATTCTACGCATTGTGTTGTCGCCGCTTCCCTCAGCAGTGCAACGATTGCGGCGCCACGGGACGGGCTGAGACCCTCCCGTTCAATCGCCGCCGCAAGGTCCTCATAACTGCTGAGCTCCGTCCGCTGCATGCCTCCAAATTCCTTGCCCTCGACAAGTTCAAAATGATCACAAATTTGCCGCAAGCGCAAAATCTTCTGCAAGATCCCCACGTAATTCTTCATGACCTCATTTTTGTTCGACAACTCGTTGAACTCAGCTTTGGATTCCGTGAAGAACTGGTCGTAAATCATTTGCTCGTGTGGATCAAATTTGAGATACCGGAGTTCGTCTCGACGAGGTGGAAGATTGAGAATCTTGTTTCCGTCAGAAGTTTCTGTTTCTTTGGTACGGCGGAGGGTAATGCACTTCATGATGGTTTGCAGTCGGGCAACACCTAGTGACTGCCCGTACTTGACAGGAGTTCCAATGAACTCTGTCCAAACGTTCTTGTCATCGAAGGGGTCTAGACGTAAGAACTTGATTAGTGCGAAAACGTCGTCAAGCTTGTTCTGGACAGGAGTTCCCGTCAGGCAGAGGCGACGGTCAGCAACCAAGTCGCACGAAGCACGGCTGCCCACGGTTGCAGTCTCCTTGATAGAGCTGTCTTATCGTGAGCTTGAGTTCGCTAAGCACTGTTTGGAAGAACATACTGTGCTTCATCAAGTACGACTCTAAACCAATGGATGGTTTGTAGAGCGCTGGTGGCCTCCACCGCAACATTAGAGAATGACTTTTTCCGTTTCATCCCCGCTCGCTTTGGTTTTGGTAATCGTACCACCTGATTTCCATGCTCATCAATCTCGATACCTTGGAATCCCCCATCACTATCGCCTTCCTCTTCGTCATCAACTTCAAGAGAAGTGAGACTCCGGGTTTGCTTTGAGTACTCGGAAGCCAACGTTGCGTAGGTTGTGATAACAGCATCAAAGTCGGCCAAGAAAGCTGAGTCTGGCCGACGGGCATTCCCGTGGTATACATATACCCGCAACGGACGACCACCCATCATCGGACGGTAGGATGATTTCGAGTCAGAACTGGGCTCTTGCTGGGAAAGCGTCATCTGAGAGGGTGGTGTAACAATACCAGACGTGTTTGTGGCCGCAGAGTAGGTGATTCCACCACCTCCAACTACCGAGACCTCTCCTCGCCAATGCTCGCGGAACTGATCCTCCCAATTCGACACCGTTGACAGAGGACAAATAATGAGGGTCGCTCGACTTTTGACCTTGATACGACATGCACGCGCATATTCGGCTTCTGCCCTGTCCTGAGCCTTTGTTGCCTTGCCTTTTCCTTTTCCAGAGTCAGATGAACTGGGCATTCCCCAAACACTCCCAGAGAAATGCGCAGCAGACAGACCATCCTCGAAGAACGTTCTGTCTGGAGGAGCGGGCGGGGGAAGCAACGGGGAAGCGGCGAAAGCACGAGCGGCATCCAAAGTAGCCGCAAGGAGGGAAACGCATGTGATCGTCTTCCCAAGACCCATCTAGTATAAGTGCATATTCACTATTACGTAATATAATCGAAAAGATAAACGCACGTCATCAGCAAGAATGGCACCTTTCGTCTCATGTGGTTCATGAAAGAGCTCCTTTTGAGTCACGATATGGAACCATGATTGCTGTGCGGAATGAGGGTTTACCCTGGTCTGCCAAAGAGAGGAGTAGCGGCCATCACTACAACGTTTCTCGCGTTCACGCTCAAGCAGGAAAGTAACCGCTTTCTTCTGATGGGGATAAAGAGGTGTCCCAACTTCATATGCTTTTCATAAAATGCAACAAGTCAGTGAATGACGCGGTAACGAACAGGAACAATGAATGAGAATTACCGGGTTCAGTCTCAGGGAGCTCATCTCCGCTTCTTAGACTCTTAAAGAGCTCCTCTACCTGACTGCGTTGAACTTCGAGCGTCTTCCCAGACACTGCAGGTGCCGTCCAACGAGAGCTACTGCCTCCTGGACCAGAGTAGCTAGGACGGACGGGAGGCAACGAGTGACGGTGCCCTCCAGGAGGAGGATTGTGCGGATTACAATAATGATAGTTGGCGAGTCGTTGGGTGTCATACGGAGGGGATGGGTGATCGAGCAAGAGTCCACACTGATGGAGATAATTTCCGACGACGATGATGTTACCCTTTGGAGTGTAAACAAGCATCTGTAATGGAAGGATGGGGAGCTGCCGTAGGATGAGCGGTGCTGGGTCAAAGGGTGAGGCATGGGCATGCTCACATTTGGCATGCCACGACGGACTTGGGCGTCTAATCGGATGAGACCTTTTCCCAACATCGGGCCCAGGTGGGCTGCTATTTTCTGCTCGACCACGCCGAAGGCCTCGCCCTGGCTTAGTTCACCGGTGGGGGTCTTGGTGTGTGGGGTTTTGATATGGATAGTTTCTGTTGTACCTGGCGGTTTGTGAGGGTTATGCTCGTACTGGAGACGCACGCCTGCCCAATCGCCTTCCGCCCTCGTCGGATCATGCGTCTGGAGATACGGGACTGGATAGAGAACCAAGGCGGTGACTGTAATCTGACCAATGCAGACGGGGGTTCTGGGGGAGAGATCGTCCGGGAGATGGTTGGAAAGGGGGAGGGGAGAGGAAGGGGGAGAAGGGGAATGTGTGAGATCAATGACATTGTTTGCTGGGTGTGCGGGTCGGGTTGTGAATGGATGGATGAGGGAGTTGCCGTTTTGAGGCGGAGGGAGGTGTTGATGCGGACGGGGGAGCGAAGGGACTGGAAAGACGGGGCGATAGGCCGGCGTGTGCAGCATCGGCGGTGGCTTTGGCGCGTGGGGCGGGACGAGGTGTGGGTATGAAGAGTAAGGATACGTCTGCGCGGGTCTAGGGCTAGCTTCCACACGAGCGCGTGTTGATGGCAGAGAGACATCGTCGTCCCCAGTCAGGTCGATGTGCGTGGGCTCGGAGAGGGCAAGGTTCGACATGGACATGGACGGTACAGGTTGCGCATCGCGCATGACGACGGGCGCTGTGCGGCGGCGGCGGCGAAGACAGCAACGACGACGGCGGAAAGCCTGTGCCAGGCAATATACAGCAAAGAACCGCAGCCACGGACGTCGATGGACAACCTTCGCTATATCTTCGGCATCCCCCTCGGCACCACTTCTCAACTTCTCTGCATGAGTAAGCAACCTTTCCCACGAACACTACTATGCAATGGAGTGACATTTCCTATTTAGGACAACCCCTTCTCGACAAATACCCGCTCATATCACCCGCCTTGGATCCTTTCAGTACGAGATAACACGTAGTAAAGAAGAACCAGACGCACGAGGTGCCCATCCCATCCCATAGTACGCTGATTTCGCCGCTTCCTCCTTGGCCAGTTGCTTACTCGGTCCACTGCCCTTGCCTTTCTCCATCCCATTCACTTGATTATTACTCAGGCTTAGTGTCATCGCGGTCGGGGAAAAACCCGTATTTGCTCACCGACACAAGTCACAGTCCACTTTCCCGCGTGCGGCGGTCCGGAGAATGATGGATTGTACGAGACATTCAACCCTCGCTGTATCGCTGTTTGGTTGAACAGTGGCAAAAACGCCAGGTGTGGTTGCGCTGGTGCCAGTGGATTGCCGAAATGAGGCATTCCCTTTGGCGGGGGTGGTTGTATCGGAGGCGGTATGCTTGGTGGAGGCGGAGGTGGAGGCAGATAACCAGCGGTCTGGGAGTATGGGTTGTAGTGCGTAGGTTTATAACCAGTCGACATACTAGGGAGTGCGTGTTGTAACGGCTGTGTCGAGAACCCCTGCAGTGACTCGTTAACCTTGGGTCGCTTCCCGGATTGTTCCTCAAAGTCCGCGGGTCCAAGGTCAAACGCCGCTGCATCCTTGAACACACTATCCGATAATTGTAGGAGGGCTCCGATCCATTGTTGGACAGTGGTCAGTCCATGCTCGCTGAAGACTGCACCGAGATAAGCGAGAAAGAGCAGACGGCCTTCCTATATTCCAGTTTCAATGCTGCAGATCTCGCCGAATCGGACGGACGCACCACTTACCTCGGCCTCCCCTAATGATGATTGAAACGATGGGTCGTAGCGTAGTTCATCTCGTAGTCGATAAAAAACGGCCCACGCGTCGATGATGTCCACCGACAATAGCCTTTGTCTCTCCACCTTCCTAGACATCGTCTCATGACATTGTGACTTCATGGTAGTTGTGCTCACCTCAATCTCGCTTCTCGTCAACATTGGTTTCCTGTTAAATAGTAGCTGTGTCATCATCATCTCCAATATGTGGGATCCAAGAACCGATAGACGTTCGTTGTCGCGATATTTAGCGTGGCACGCAAGTCGAAGGGATTTATGAGTAAACACTTCCAACGTGATTTGTCCAGAAAGCTTGGGCAACTCTGGCAAACCTTCTGGGGGTGCATCTGGGGGTTCATCTGGTGCATCGTACGTCACAGATCGCTGCCGTTTGCGGGAGCTTGGGTTTGTCCCAAATTCAGAACCCATTTCCACTTCCATGGGCGATGGATCTGTGATGTTGAACGTTCGGAGACGGGGAGTAAGAACCATCAGCCTGGCAAGTAGCGCTGGACTTTCGATTAGTAGAGGTATTTATTTTTGCCAGAGAACCTTGCCCGGCAACTGTGTAGTGCGAGCCGAGAGCTGTCTCGTGAGATGGTGGTGAGAGAAATGTGAATGTGAGTCTGTTCACAGAGAGGAGTCATCTCTCTACGTACGATGTCAAGCGTCGGAGTATGATACACATACCCAACTTTCACAGGTGGGTGTACTTGACAGAATACGACTTGGTCATACGTACAATATAGTAGGTCTAGTAATGAGACTACGCAGATTACAGTATTGCCTATCATAAGTCTTTCTATAGTTTCGAGAGGATAGATTAAGATGATGTTTGCATCCTATCATGGCCAGATTGGCCTACTTGCTCTGTCTCTCGCTTTCGCTGCTTAAGAAGACGTCGAAGTTGCTTGGTTACCTGCCCTTGAGACGGATCCTCAGATAGTCGCAAAATATGCTTCGTGATACTAGAGCCCAAATCAGAAAAGATTTGCAATTTTGTTGAACGGCAAACAAACCTATGGGTGTCCTGATGGAAAACTGGGCAATTCTCGAGAGGGTGCTGGGGTCCAAGACACACTGGGCAACCATGAAACTCATTCTGCTTTTGCTTCTTCGACGAATTCTCAGGCACTCCACCAGGCGAAGACATACGTTTTGAGGGTAGCACCACTGGCAACGGGCGAACTAATGGAAAGGCAGAGTGTCTGTCCACATTGCTCCCTCGATCCCGGTGGGGAGACCCCTGGCCATTCTCATACACGGCCGCCAGCTGGGGTGAAATTCTAGATGAGGACGACCTGTCGTGGGCTTCGGGGGCCCCAACACGTTTGCTTGACTCCTTGGTTTTCACGGCTATCGAAGCGGATCCAAGTTTGGAGACCAGTTTGAGAGGTTGGCCAACCAATAGATGACCTTGACCTCGATCGTACAACGCTTGCTCTATGGCTGCGATAGCGGCTTTCTGTGCGTGCGTGTTCCTTCAACGCGACGTTTACATGATATAGGATAAGTACGCACTCTGTATTCCCAGGGTTCGTCATTAGTATGATCCAACAAGATCTCCCGGTACTCCATGAGATTCGAGGAACTGCCCATCATACTGCAGGCACCAGGTCCATGAATGCGTCCACAAAGGCCGCACTTTTGGTCACCGTTAGGTGGAATGGTTGGCCCGGGCTGTACGGTTGGAAACGGAGCAGAATGATTATGCGGTTGTTTCTCAGGCAATGCTGGGGCCACTGGAAGGTCTACGTCGCCATCCATCGACTCCGTCGTGTCATCGGTGTCATCACCGGCACCACGATGGGCGGAACCATCGTATACATCGGAATCAGACGATGTCCCAGATTTCAATGATCGACCCATCTTTTTGCCTTTGCCTTTGGTGGGGGTCTCTTCCAGACCCTCTAGGAAGTCTAGCTGTTGCTGCAAGATATGGATCAGCGATAGAACACAGTGCAGATCTTTTGGACAAACCTGAGGGAAAGCAGCAGCAGCCTTCCGACGAACTCCACGACCTGTCACCTCTTTTTCTGTGGTTACTGTCTGCTTAGCAGCTATACGTTCTAGTGCCTGTGCCCATGAGTCTCCGTGGTCGATGTCGGGCACGCTGTCCTCAATGTCTTCTAGGGCGTCTTTATCTGCTGCCCATACCTTAGCAAAGTTGAACTTAAGGCCGGACTCGCTGGTAATGTTCCCTTCGTCCCCTTCGACTTCTGTCCTCTCGATGAGCTTATCAAGGTCGTGGTCGGTGTCTGGGCGTGGTGGTTAAGCTGGGACCTACAAAGAGAGATAGGATGTTACGCACAAACAATATCTCTCGAGCCTTGGTCCCCTTCCTCAAAGAGCGCCCTGGCACCGAAGGTAAGAATTGATCGCAGGTCATCGCCACCATTCTCGTCGTCATCCATTTTCTGTACGATCAGATGATCGAGGACTAGCTTTTTCTTACCCGCCTGCATGATTCGCTCTGCGAGGCGTCAGACGGAAAAGGCTCCCAGAACAGGAGTATCTACCTTCAGCAGATTGTTTCACCATAAGTTTGAATACGATACATGTCTTCTGTTGACCGTAACGATGCGAACGAGCAATTGCCTGGACGTATATTTAGAGCACGACGAGAATAAGGCAAAATATCTTCATACTTGGATATCCTGTAATTTATGAGCCAGGCAGTTGAAAACACGAAAATGTCGCCTGACCTGATGCGGATTAAAGTCTGGATCAAATATAATCACTGTATCTGCTGTGTAGAGGTTGATACCAACACCACCAGCACGAGTGGTAAGCAGGTATATGAAATATTCCGAATCTGGGCTATTGAAATCATCCATGCCCTTTTGTCTGGTCGCTTGTTTCGTCGAGCCGTCCTGGAGAAAGGGTAAGTTAACGTCAACTCATAATGTTGATGACCGCACGAGTCTAAGGTATTTGTAGTTCTCGCCTCTTAAGAAGTCTTCGACGATGTCGAGAGCAATGACAAACTGGGGAGATCGGTTAAAGACATTCGGACTGCACGAAGAAACAAGACTTACTTGACTGAATAAGAGTACACGATGTCCTCTTGCCTTGAGTTTCGGTAACAGTGATCTCAGCAATCGAAGCTTCGCGCTAGCATCGATTAGTTTCTCGTGGGCCTCGTGGGGCTCAAGGCCGCGAGGTTCAATGTCATCCGAGATCAAGTATGGGTGTTGGATGCACCTGACACAACTCGTGAGGACGGTCGATGGCGGTCTGCACGAGAACATACTTTCGTAACTGCATCAATATGTTGTTCATATTCGTCCTGGGGATTCCAGCACGAGTTGCTTTGACGGTTGACACTTGCGTGAGGTGCTTCAGAATGTCCAAATTCTGGCCTAAGGCAAAATCAATTATCCAGCCCATAGAACTCCGTCAAAACTTACTAAGAATTGATCGATAGATTTCCTTCTGCAAAGGAGTCAATGAGAGTGGGACAATGACTTCGTTCTGATCAAATATATGTTCAGTGGACTATACTCGAGGAAGGAAGTAAATACCTTGGGCGGGAGTTGAAGTACTTCACTCTTGATGCGGCGAAGGAAGTACGGTTTTAATCTCACGTGCAACTGGCGTACTAGGTCCTCGCTGAGCTCCTCATACTCTTTCTCAAGTGCTTCAAGATCCCGCCAGTTATCGGAGTCAAGGAAATTCATCAAGTTAAATAGTTCACGGATATTGTTGTTCAGCGGGGTCTAGGAGAAATGTGAAACAAAAAGATCGAGGTGGGATGAACTTAGACTGACCCCTGTCATGATAATCCGGTGGATTGGCTTGAGCTCGTTTAATTTTTTGAAGAGCATATTGCTATCGCTTTTAACTTGGGACAGAAATGAAAATGAAATTGAAAGCTATTAGAGAAATACTCACGGCGCTGACCCTCGTCGACCACCAGGATCTCCCAACGACCTATACTCTTGAAGACTGCAGTGAATTCCCTTGGGTTCGTGACAGTCTCATATGTGGTGACAAGAACATGGTATTTCGGCTCGCGCTTCTGTTCATGAAATAGCTCATATCGTATGATCACGTCCCTGGACTTGGCATCCCCAAAAAAGGGTACCACCCTGAGTCTAGGAGCCCAGCGCGAGAATTCCCGAACCCAGTTGGTGATTGTAGAATTTGGGACAACGACAAGCGCAGGTGCCGCGGTGAACTTTTCGATTAATGTCCCGAGAAACGTGACGATCTGAACTGTTTTTCCCTGCAAAGAACATGTCGGAGCAAGCCGAGAGGGGGTAATGAATGACGAACCAAACCCATTTCATCCGCCAATATGGAAGGTTGCCGATTCCACCAGTTATCGCAAAGCCAGTTATACCCATCGATCTGTGGACTTATTAGCAAAGCGTTTGATCAGAGGAAAGCCACAAACTTGGAATTTCATGAGCTTGAGCTGATTGCTCTGTCCAAGATCAGGCTGTTCATCAAGATCTCGTTTGAGAGCAAAGGCACCGTAACCGTTCTCGTCACGAGCCTCCATCTTGTCTATCTCTTTTCGCGTCTTTTTAACGAAAACTTCCCGGGAATCAACGAAATGCCGGAATGCGCGCTCATAGACACCATATCCGGGCTCTCCGCGGCGAGGTGGAGAATCCCAAGTTGCTGTCAAGGACTGAGGATGTGTCGCAGCATACAAGCTTGGGATACTGACCTTCCTCATACCCCAAATCATCCCACTTGACGAATACCCATACAACTTTGTCGATGTGTTCAACTGATAAAATTTCCCCAGTCCTCGACAACCAGTCATCCGGTTCCTCCATCAATGACTCATCCGGCTGTTCACCCTCCGCATAAGCCCGCTCTTGCTGTTGTCCAGGACTTAAAGAGGACCCATCGAGCCGACCCCTATGGCTGGCACCCTTCTTAGGTTTCCCCTTCGTATTTGACGAGGGATTCCAAAACCTCACGTCGAGAACGCGGTCGACAGTCTTCCAAGCCGGAGGGATTCGACGCTCGGCGTCCGGTAAAGGACCGAGTGAGATGTACTTCGGCTCAGTTGAAGGGCCGATTTCAGGAGTAACATCTGCGCCAGGTTCAAAGGAGACCGGTTCCTTGTTGATACCACCAAGCTTGTCGACATCCATAGCTGCTTCGTCGGATACCGGTTCGTCAAGAAGCGGGACTTTGGATCCCCCGGTAAGGAAGTTCTTCAGTTTCAACAAGTTGGTCGAAACCAGCCACATGTGAGGTACCCATTGCGTCCGTCGATAACTCCGGTCTGCCCATTTTACTAAGTATTCCCGAGGAAGGGAAAGCTTGGGATTAGGAGGACCTGCGACAGTGGATTCAGCGACACCTGGGGGGTACGGCCGCCAAGCCAAAATTTTATCCAGTGGATAAACGTATGAAGCGCAGTCAGCACAACGCCAGCCAGTCTCTTCTTGATAATAACTTGCGAGATCTGCATCCTCCCAAGCCGCATTGTCCGGGTCGGGTAAATGTCGATAATGAGCAAGTCGCCTGCAAGCAAAGCACCTGAAAAGGAGTTCCCGGGAAGGCTGCGACGAGGTGACGTCTTCAATAGGTGAGGTGTTGTCGACCATCTCGATGTCAGGAATATCACTTTGTGCAAGTTCAAGGGACGGTCTGCAAGGAGGTTGCTTGTTCGCGAGAGACAGGTCGGGCTCTAGAGCCACTTCTAGGCAACCCATACAAATACCACCCTTCATACACTGTCCACAGATGAACTCAGTTGTCTGGTTGACATCGAGCTCCCCGCGATCTGGTAAATCGCCAGGTAATGGTTCGCTGGCGTCTTCCGCTTGTGCTCTCCATCGAGCTTTATCACGCGCACGGGCAGCCCCCGTAATCTCATCTCTTTGAATTCTTGCGAGACATTTCCAATGGGCAACCACAGGGCATTTGAGGCTGTAAAATCATATTAACAGGATGAAGGAATAGATTTCCTGAATATCCAAACCATCGAACCCAGCCTCCCAAGCCTTGTATGTGGCCTTCGTCGGATTCGTCGGATTCCCCTTCATCATCTTTGGTCTTGCGTCTGCCTTTTTTCGCTTTCGTCAACAGCTCGTGAGCGGGACGTTTGTGACATTTCTCGCAGATATCCCTGTGGGCGCGAAGTGATGAGGTTGCTTCGTCCTCGTAGAGATCAAAATCAAGATCATCGATGTCGCGGAAGTGTCCATAGGCAGGACGGGTTGTAGCAGATCGTTTCTTTTTAAGCTTTTTCCCAGCTTTCCCCCTGGATGTAGGTCGAGGGCTGTCGTGGTAGGTATCTCCGTCCGACTCTCTCTCTTCGAGGAGATCATCGGCGAGGTTAGAGCGAGCGTTCCTCCGTGTGCGTGTTGACCTCCTAGGTGCAGTGATTTCTAAATCAGAATCCACCTGACCATAACCACCTAGATCATCTCCAGAGTCAGAAACCGATTGTTCTCGCCGCCGTATGCGATTGCTGCGGAGCTTCTTAGGACTGAATGGAAGCTTGCTTTGTACGAACTTGGTCATGCCTGCAGCGAGGCGGGCGGATTTGCGGGTCGAGGCTCGGCCAGTGTAATCGTCATCGCTTCTGTCGTCGTCGTCTTCTGTAAGAGGAGAATCGGAAGTAGGAGGGGGCTGGGATACGTCGCTCTCGGAGGATGTTTGCGAGGTTGTCATGCGACGGAGCGCGTCGTCCGTTATTCTAGCATTCATTCGCGAGTGCTCGTGGACATCATCGGAAGCAGGATCAAAGTGGTCAAGTAGACCCTGTACCTTTCGGCGCTCTGAAGGGGCTTTCAGACATTAAGGCAGAAAGGGAACTTTCCAGAACGCACGGTACTCATCGACGAAGTCGCTGTAGTTGGCAAGGAATGTATGCGAAGATATCTAAATAAAGTTAAGCATCGAAAATGGGAGAGGGTAACAGCGAGCTGTGACTGACCCTACGTGATAATCCGTCTTTGAAACGCACAAAGTAATGTGAAGGTTTACTCTGGCTATCCAATGGGTACTCGCCAACGACTGCGTCGAGGTCATTGCGCACGAATTCTGGATCACCTCCGAGATAGTCTGGAGGCTGCTGGTAAAGCTCCTTGATAGAAGGAGAAAGTTTTGGTGGAGCTACGTAAAATTGGGCTATTCGACGCGTCGGCATGGTGAGCTGAGGAGGGGGGGAAGGCTCTGCAGAAGTGTCAGTAAGAGAGGAGAGCTGGGAAGGGCTGAAAAGCAATGATGGACCAGACATGGTGACGGGCTGAACGGCATACAGCCTGCAGCTGCTGGCAAATAGACACGCGCGTTCTGTACGCGTTCCGGTCCAGCATTAATATCCAAACTCACGTTGTATTTGTCAGCAGTACATCACGTGATATAACATCATAATTCTAAGCTTTTATCTATTATCCATTTACCCATTTCTTCACTATGATCTGTCCAAGGTCTACGGTTAACCGCTTTTTCGGAGAACATAGACTGACTCACTGATGCAAAATGCATGTTGAACACCTGATTCGTCATGAAAAATACGGGCCTCATCTCCGCCAAATGCCCCAAGGATCGTGTCCATTTGTTGACCAACCCAGTCATCGCGTTGCGCAAAGTAGATCCACAACAGATCACTGTGTCTGTTGAGAAGCTCCGAGTCCAACCGACGAATGTTGATCATCTCATCGTGAGCCATCGGCATTGCTGCGAATATTGCCTGAGGTGACCGCAGAAATGAATGCAACGCATTTAGCGCTAAACGAGGATATGAACGAAACAGTATGCCAAGGATCTGCACAGGCAGATAGTAGAGGCAATTTGCAAGGTTGGCTATTACACGAGGTAAAGGGGCACAAAAGAGCCACTATGTGAAAATACATCTCAGTGGACGGGGAAAAGAAAAAAGGCGAGGGTACCACGAACGGAGAGCCTCTTGCCGTTGGGAGTGTCTGCAATCTGTACGATAGTAGGGAAGAGAAGGAATACGCGGGATATGGCACTGGAACGCAGTCTCAAAACCTTGACAGGGAAGTGGAAAAGTCAGTTGGCAAGTTCCAGCAGTGCGAGACAGGAACAAGAACCTGCCTGCAAGGCAAACCAGGCGCCGACACTGTGTCCGGCCAGAACCACCCTGACGGAGGGACCAAAGGTGGACCGTACAGCGTCGAGTATATTGAGGGCGTTCTGGAGTTGCGATGCCAAGCCAAACTGTGAAGAACGGAGGCTTGAAAGAGGATGTCTTGAGGCTAAGGATGGGGCGTGGCCGACATGGGAGAATGCGAGGATGGCAAGTGTGCCTGACGTATCCAAATCATGGATGGTGTCGAGGAAGTGGGTATAAAAGTCTAAGACACCGGGGTTCCCTAGAGCGGAAATCAGATGCTGCGAGGATGCGAGGGAGGATGCACACCTGGGATGAACAGGAAGAGGGCGGATGGGCGGGTGCCGCCGAGTTTTGGTGACCACCAATGTACGAGGACATTGTTGTCTTGTCGGAAGAGGGCCGTGCGGGGTGGTTGCAGAGGGATGAGGAACGGCGGAAGTGACATGGTTGGGACCGGATTTGGATTCAGAGCGCGACTTGAATACATAGTACGACGAGGACATGTCGCAACCGACTCCTCGTCGTACGCGCACTCCGTCGATATCGATATCCAATCCCCTCCCCAACCCGCTCAACTACCCAACTTCCCTCCCAACGACCCGCCCTCTCCAGATCGCCAGGCCCTCCACCCCAAGCAACGCTGCCTTCTCCTCCTCCCCCAAGGCGCCCCCGTTCTCATCCCCGAATCGTCCCCATCGTCCACAGAGATCGGATCTGAGACCCCGTCAGCCTTCTGAAGGCTACTCCGCTTCCGAACGTACCTCAACGTCTTCCCGCATAGTCAACGACTTGAACACGAGGGAACGACGGGACAGCTCAAGTACAACTCTCTCAGATGCTTCTATTCAACACCGTCCCATAGGCAGCATTTCCCTTCCAACCAAGCCTCGATTAGACCCTACCCGCTCCGCGACGAGCGAATCTCTTGCATCTACCACTGCCTCTCCCGCTCTCTCCGCCGCTATGGCCGCTTTCAGAGACGCCGGGGAAACTAACTTCCGCAGGCGTGAGCTCGCCAATGGAGACGATGAGGGTAACTATGAACTGGAACGACGCTTGGAGGTCGAACGGGAAAAAACGCGGCAGGACCGGATAAAAGAGCGCATGCCCTACAGGAAACCCACCACTAAAACTGGCGAAATAGACGGTCAGTCCAACACATTGATATTTTACAGGTCCCGGAACGCAACCACGACTTACTGAATACACCCTAGCTATCCTTGACCAGATCAGAGATGAGTGGGAGTTTGTCATCGATCCCGATGTAAGTATGGTCCCTTACGGATCTGGTTGAGTCGTGGAGATGCTTATGACCTCTCCCAGTTCAACAACGTAGACCTAGCCCTATCTTTGCTGGATGAGACTTCTATCGGAAAAAGCATGTCTTCGTTCCGGAAAACCAAGGAAATACTCTCACACGCACTAAAGGGCTCGGTTGATCGTCAGTAACATCGTCTCTCCAGTCTGGTTTTTCCAACTCAGAGTATCGAGCAGAACATTACAAGGCTTTCGCTGACGCCTTGCCGCACCATGCCGCCCTGTTGAACCACCTAGGGCAGGCTCAAGCCCAGGTCCAGGAAACACGTGTCGCTCTTCAAGAAACTAAAGAATCCCTCGGTAGCAAACGTGCGGATCTTGTTCAACTGTGGGCCAGAGGACAAACTTTGGAGGAAATGATGCGATTATTGGACCAGATGTGCGTCGAGCTTTTCCGCTTGCACGCGGTTGCTGAATGTATCCCAGCGAACATCTGAAATCCGTCCCAGATGCTCTCGAGGCTCTGATCTCAGAGAAGCGCCTTATACAGGCTTCGGTCTTGCTGATACGAAGCCTTAAGCTGATCAACAAACCCGACATGCAAGATATTGGTGCCGTTACAGACTTACGGGCATATCTTCTCGGACAAGAGACTGTATGTCCTACCGACCACCTTGTCAATCTCCCATGAAGTTCATCGTCTACAGGCACTCCGAGACATTTTAGTTGACGAGCTCCACAACCATCTTTACCTCAAGTCATTTTGGTGTGAAACACGGTGGGCTCCGTATACAACCGGTCAGTCAATATGTACGTCGCCTCTTATAATGTAGTCTACTACCCTCAACCAACGCACTCAGTACCGAAAGTGGAGTCCGAAGACCATTCGGCGAATGCCCCAAATGGTTCTATCCGAGCTCCGTTAACATCTTTCCCTCAGAGTACTCAAGGGACCCGCCTCTCACGTTACCTCCATGGTCTGGCGACCCGACCGAATGACGCGCCTTACGACCTCGACGATGCTAACCTGCGTACTAGTGCCAGCATACAAGAGCTATCGGCGTCAATATCGGCATCCGTGTCGTCATCTTCCAACCTTGGTATATTGGCTGTGCCGAGTGCTTTATTTCTTGGCCACTCCAATGTCAATCCCGAAGCAGATTCGTTCACTTACGTAGAGACACTTCTGGAATCTCTAGCTATTCTAGGCAAGCTGGCGAGCGCCCTTGATTCTGTCATGCAACGATTACAAGGCGAGATATTCTCACTAATCGAGTCGACCGTCGACGAAGTTGAAGAGCGCGCAGAAGAGTCGAAGAGAAATTCAGCCTTTCTCACAACTGCCGCCCTTGGATCCAAATCTGACGGAGGGTATATTTTTGTTTCCGATGATTCTGCTGCAATGAGCTCTGTTCATACGGCTCTTGCACGTAAAGGCGGATCAATGACGGCGTCTACTCTTCGCCTCGCTGCGCTGGAGTCGACCTCGAAGCATCATGATCAGGAGATTCTGAAAGATCTCTTTTGGACAATCTACTCCAAACTGGATGCCGTAACACAAGGTCTCCGCGTAGTCTTCGAAGTAGCCAACCGTATTGGATCAGTGAGTGTGATTTTCATTACACTTGAGCGTCCGTAATCCACTTTCAGAGGCGAGATTTTAAGGACTCTTCTGGTGCCAAGCCAGGAACCCTTTTCCCCATAGCCGATGTGTGGTTGCCAATACAAGCTGAGGTGTTTCTTTTTCCAAGCGTCAAAGATATCAGTGTTGACAAAACAAATGTTAGGTTCGGACCCTTCTCAATGATTATCTGACCGACGAGGGACGAAGCGCCGTTACGGGTCGGAACCCAATCACATCCATCAACGAGGTGCTTCGCGAAGGGCGATTTACACGAGACAGGCTTAAGGTATTCGTCTAGTATTATGATCAGTTATTCAGGTGAAATATACAATCGGTCACAGGGAATCTTTCGATTTGCAGACACCGATACTAAATCAACAGGAAAATTCCTTCGGAGGCACGAGGATGAACTCATGCGGGTCTTGCGAGATACCATGCCGGGACTCGTGCAGAGTTCCTCTGAGAATGCGGTGCAAAGTGCTCTGTCATCCCTTGGTTCTGACGAACGCATCCTTGGTGCTGGACAACATCATCGTTTGCTAATCAAACCAGACGCATTCCATGTTAGTGTTTTGTTCCAGCCGACCCTCGCATTTTTGAGTAGGGTCGCAAATGTATTACCTGATGGCCTGGAGAGCGCACGATCAGCAAGCGAAGTGTTGGATGATTTCGTTCTTAAGGTATACTTGCCACAATTGGAAGAAAAGATATCTTTGTTGTTCCACCATGCAGTGTCCGGTGCGGGCGTTCTCTATGGCAACTTCTGCATTGTGAATTGACCACGTACAGCTCCTGACGCCTTTCAGCCCGATATCTTGTCGACCCGTTTTAGTCCTCGGCCCATTCTCAAGGTGCGTTGTCCGTGTTGGAAACCTTACTCTCTATTGAGTTCTCCGAAGGCGGCTACGCAGCTGGTCGCCTTAATTAATTCCATGTGCGCAATGCTTCACACGACACCATTCCATCGCGAAAATTATTCGAGGCTTATTGTCGGCGTTATCATTCAATTCTATGAGCGATGTAGCCATCGTTTCCAGACTCTCGTGTCCAAGGGCGGAATTGAAGGTCCTTCATCACCGTCGCTTGCTGCCCAGTGGGCACAGAAATCTGAGCTAAGCCCTTGTTTATCCGAGCTTTTCATCGCGAAGGTCAGTTCACTTCGGACTGCGTCACGGCACAAACTAAATTCACCTTCATCACCAGGATCATGTGATTAAGCAGCAGCTATGCAGACAGGAAAGTCATCAAGAAATGGGTTACTTGGCTCGATGTTCCGTGGATAAAGGTGATCTTAACCCATCAATCCGCAACATCTCTGCGTTGTGCAGCCTCTATCGAAGTGTCGTATGTGGGCCAGTTTATTTAACCTGTCCGCTGCTTTCTGATATATGTATATGTCTCCTCAGGCGTGGTTCACGCAGGAACTAGATGCTTTAAAATCTTCGCCTGAAGGTGCACTTTCACCTACGTCGGCTCTCTCACACTTGGATCCTGTGCCCGCATTCTCGCCACATATATCCTCATCATCCTTCCCTTTCCTACATCACACCTCCAAAGACAACCAACTCAGCTTGCCTCTATCTCATGAGATGGCATTGTATGTATCTTCGTCGAGGGCTACATCTTTACTAATTGCATGAAACTCAGGCGCTTTGGTGCGTTGCTGAAGACATATACGCAATTGGCCGATATCATCCTACATTCAATTAGGATAGAAGTTCGCTGTAGGACCATCTACTATCTCGATGCAGCCTTTCGCCATGTAGGTGCCCATGTGCAATGTATGCACCTATTGACACTCTTGATTCAGGGAAACTACCAAGTTGACCATGAAGTTGGAGAGCCGGATCCGTACATTGTTGATTTGAACTCGGAGCTCAGCAATTTTGACGAATTCGCGTCTACAACGCTGCTTAGAAATGAGCAAAAGTCTGTTGAGTTTTCGTATCCTAACCACTACCCGCAGCTAACTGCGGCGACGCAGTTTCGTGTTCTTCGGCTTGGAAGACTTCGTAGACCAACTACTGGTCAACAATGCTCGCCAAATACGCGTGGCAAATGACTTTGGCATGAAGAAAGTCAATCGGAACATCCGAGCACTCCAACAATGCATTCGTACCATCGGTGATGGAGAACAGTTTGCGCGATTTGAAAGGGCCAGGCAATACTATGCACTGTTCTTGCTGGGACCTCAAGTACGTGTTTCTGCTCTTGGCCGTGCTTGATCCTAACTACTTGAGATCCTGCAGGGTTTGCTTGATAACCTCCGCACAAACAAAATATTTTCCTTTGACGAGTGCAAGGTCATCCTGAACCTCCAGTGTGGCGTAGATCAGAGCCTCGGTGACTCTGCAGCATCCGGGGCTACGGACCGCAATTATGGCATGTATAGCATCGAGCTACATGGGTTAGAGCTAGAGAGTGCCGAATCGAATCCTTGACGTATCTTACTGATCATATTTATGACTCTCGCCGGGAACAAGTCCTCGTGAAATTGTAGTACACTTTCTCATAATGCATAACGTCACATTGCATAATGCATTAGTTTTGAGCGGAAGAAAACAAGAGGTTTCCTGCCAGCCAAAACACATCCTGGTAATGCATAATTCTCATAATTCATCGAACCTCGGCAGCAAGTGTATCGAATTATCTGCAACGTCCCCTGGCAGGTTCAACTGTGAGGTGAATATCACTTATCCATGGAACGTCATCTGCGTCCACGACACGAAGTCGCGAAGCATGTGGTCTAGAAGTAGTTATTGCGTTGTCTGCCAGCTGAACGTCATAGGTACGTTTGAAATTAGCTTGTGGCGAGGGACGAGGTATCAGAAGCGGAACTCTGCCCAGAAGTGCTTGATATCGTCGTCGAAGCCATCTAACTCGTAAATTTCCATCAAACGGATTTGGGTCAGACGTCTTCTGGGTTCGTTGTAGCTTCCTTTGCTCGTAAGGAAGGTCAGGTGACCTTGAAGGGGATCCCGCTAGCACAAGCAACTCCTGGAGAGTGGCAGCATTTTCGAAACCAAAATTGACTGGAGGGTTTGAGAAAATATGCGTGTTGGTACGGTTTGCAGGATGTTGCAGCGAAATTTGAAGAGGAGGGTACACCTTCTTCCACTCGCTTTTGAAGAAACGCCACCGAATGTTGTATTCGCGGCGCCTGCTCAGCGGTCCCAACAGAACCGCATCCTCAGAATCGGGCTTTGCACGTTCTGGTAAACCCGAGGGTGAAACAAGGTGATGTTTTTGCAATGGCCTTGTCGTGCGCGAAATGGTTGAAGTAAGGAGTGTGGCGAGCTCCGGAGAGTAAGCAGGTGAACGGGTCTCTTCTTTCTGTGGGTTTGTAGGGGGGAGGGGCGGAGGATTCGGATCCGAGAGTAAAGGCTAGCGGACGTTGTGAGGCTCGAGGAGGTGGACATAAAGGTTAGCGTCATACCTCCATCAACTCCCGACGTAACTTCCCTACCCTTCCGTAGGCCATGTCAAGCATGCGATCAAAAGCGGTGGATTCTCCTTCATTAGCTGCGCGCAACCGTTGCAAGTCCTGCGCCAATATGTAGATCAGCGGATGAATGTGCGACAACCACGACAGCGTTCACCTTTGACACCCTCTTTAGCTTTTTCCCGCGAAGTTGGACCGACTTTGTGTTCAGTACTGAACGGAAGTCATCCGCGCCCTTGATTCTGAAAAAATGACTGCCGTGGATTAGATATCAGTGAGCAGGTGTGGCGAGGTCGCCCACCGGAGATAAATATGTGGAAGTGCGTTGACTTGACGAAGGTATGTTCGATACAACGAGAAAATTGACTCCGAGTTCATCGTGAAGGGAAAATAACCCCTGAACGGAGACATACTATTCTGTACACAGCCACTGTTACCTCGGCTTGTGATTGTCGAATTCAGAGGATGGAGGGCTCGTCGGTGGGCAAGATGAAGGGTACCAACGTTGGGCTCGGGCACCATTCGCGAACGCTCACTCTCCCCCGCCAACTGCACCACCCGTCTTCCCCATCACACGCCGCACCCCTCCTCCGTTTCCCTTCTCACTCCTCCTGGCAGACCCACTCCCGCTCGCGGTCATCCTCCTCCTCGTCCCGTCCTCCCTCGCCAATGGTAAATGCACTCCACGAGGCTCTCACCGACAGTATATTGCCCTCTCCACCTCCCCCGGCCAGGCTCGCTTCTTCACTCTCTCCTTCCCATTCCCTCTCACGACCGCCACCTCTAATATCCAGTCTCCGACACATCTCTCCTTCTGCAACCACTTCGGACTTCCCTGTCACTCTCACCCTTTCCTCCTCGCCCTCGTTCGCCGCCCCCGTATCGTCTACGCGTTCCTCCCTCGAAACACTCCGCTCGATACACACATCTACAGTCCCACAAATCCCCCCATCCCCATCCCTTCGTAGGTGGTGGTTCCAGTCGGACGCTGACACTGGCAGGGAGAGTGTAGCAAGTGTGCTGAATGAATCTGGTCCGCTCAACGATAATCTCGGAAAGAAATGTACGTCGTCTTCGTGCTACGTATCATTCAGCAATTAGCAGACTCCAATCCCCTAGTCCGCGCGCCAAATGCCCCCCTCGTCTTCTGCCATGGTCTCCTAGGCTTTGACTCTGTCACAATCGGGCCTGCGATGGCACCCCTACAGGTTTCTCATTGGCGAGGTATCAAGGAGGCTCTTGAGGCATATGGCTGCGAGGTCCTTATCACTCGTGTCCCCGCAACTTCTTCACCGGTCGACCGCGCAAAGGTCCTTGAAAAGAAGATATCGGAAACATATCCCGGTCGAGACGTACACCTAATTGGCCATAGCATGGTACGTTTTCCATCACCAACCTTTCATCACCTCACTCGTGCATTAGGGTGGCATCGACTGTCGTCACCTCATTACCCACCTCACCCAACGCACCTTCCGCGTCCTCACCCTCACCACAATTGCTACACCACATCGTGGCTCTACTTTTGCTTCTCACTTCCTTTCCCTTGCCTCTACTCACCTTCCATCAGTCCTTGCTCTCCTCGAGCTTCTCCCGAATGGTGGCGGCGATGGCAAGGCATTCGAGTGTCTCACTAGGGAAGCAATGAAGGAGTTCAACGACAACACCCCGGATGTAGAAGGTGTACGATACTTCAGTTGGGGAGCAGAGTATGTACCTGGATTAATTGACACTTGGAAGTAAGTTTAGCCCGACTCCGCCTTAGGAATCCACTGACATAGCTTATTACACATCGTAGGTACCCCCACTCCATCATAGCAGCACAAGAGGGATCAAACGATGGCTTAGTATCCGTACAGTCAGCACAGTGGGGCACGTATCTTGGTACGCTCCGCAACGTGAACCATCTCGATCTGGTGGGTTGGACAGGTGGGCTTGCAGGCAATCTTACCAGCCTTGCTGGTAGGTCTCTTCCCCTTTTCGTTGACTTGGATGTCGATTATAGTGTTGATATTCGACCCGGCAATCAGGTTTCAACGACATGCATGCTTTCATTCGCGGAAAAGAGGTAGGTTTTAGCCCGGGAAGGTTTTATGGGGGTGTCGCAGATTTGTTGGCAGGCGTGGAAGAGGACGAAGGATACGTTGTTGACGGGAAATGGGTTGGCTGGGAAGGCAAGGAAGAGAGGAAGAAGAGAGGAATGGAGGTCGAGGAGGCTGCATCCGACGAGGCGGGTAGCGCGGATACCATAAGGCGCACTGCTTCGGACAAGGAGAGATCGAGAATGGAGGAAGTACTTCGGTCAACGCCGTCTCCTCCACCCTCTCGATCCAGTTCCTCGAGTCCTTATCTTGAGGTGCATTTAGAGGTGCAAACACGGCAACGCGCCCTCGCTGCTACAGAGACTGATGGCCCACCGGACAGGGATGTGGCATTGCGGGGAGACACCCGAAAAGCCGTTGACCAAGAATGCATCGTATCTGGCACTATCCCGGGGTCTGTGCCAGTGCAGCTCAGGCGGACAGCTGACTCGCAGAAGCGTGAGGATACAAATCTGTCAGCTGTTCCTCCATCCACTCAGTCGCAAGAAAGATCATGAATGGCATCTTCTTGCTACGGTGACACATTCCGTGGTCCAACTCTCTTTCCGCTCATACTCCACCTAGATTTCCTTACGATTAACGAATGTCACACACATCAGTAACATACTGCGAGCTTTAGCTACTTACCCACTGTTATTCTAGCACACTATACCTTAGCATGTTGTATCGCGACTAATTAATCACTGAGGGAACCGATACATGGCCATGGACTCGTTCTTTCCAGAAATTAGCGGTTTACCCCATTGAAGATGACACCCAAGATAAAGTTAGGACCGATTCCCTGAGAGGAAACGATGGACCTCTGTATTCCTTATCACCATCAGGCATAGGTGGCAATCAACCTGCTGTGCACCAGTGGTATTCTCCTGCGGGATAACGGGGTCCAGGATTCGGAATGGCAACCACACTCGAGCAAGTGTCTTCGAAAAAGCATTATGAGGGGGTATTGATAAAGTACAAGTTCAAGGTGAGCGGAACTTTCCATGCTTCTGTCTGATCCATTGCTAACTTAGATCTGGATTGTTGATACATCATCACTTGTACTAGTCTACTGTCCTTGGTGACCTAGATGCCCGGTTCAACCTCTTCCTCCCCCCAAATGCAGTCCGGGGGAAAGTCCCTGTTCTGGTTTACCTGGCTGGTTTGACATGCACCGAGGACAATGGGTGAGCCGTTGTTCTCGATCTCCAGCAGTCGATGAACTGGCATTTTGTTTTGGTATGACTCATTTTTCTACAATCTGCTGTAGCGCGGAGAAGGGTGGATTCGTGCGTGATGCAGCAACAGAGGGTATCGCTATTCTCTTTCCTGATACGTCTCCTCGGGGAGCTGGAATAGAGGACGAAGCCGCCTCCTGGGATTTTGGAGTCGGCAAGTCCGATGAGATCACGTCGAGAGATCTTCACGCTGATTAGATCATACCACAACAGGCGCGGGATTCTACCTGAATGCCACCAGATCCAAGTGGGCAAAGCATTACAACATGCTAGACCACGTCACGAAAGAACTGCCAGAGGTCATAGAGGCTGCAGGGATTCCTATCGTATGTCGCCCGTCTCGCTTCCGATCGACTTTAAAGACTCACTCGAGTTGCCGTCAGGACTTTTCTCGCCAGTCCATCTTTGGTCACTCCATGGGTGGTCATGGTGCGCTTACCATCTATCTCAACGCCTTGATTTCAGGTACAAAGCAGTACCGCTCGTGCTCCGCCTTCTCCCCTATTTGTGAGCCATCCGCTGTCCCGTGGGGCCAAAAGGCATTCAGGGGGTACCTCGCGGGTGGAGTGGAAGAAGGAAAGACGAGTTATGATGCGAGTGTTCTTGTAGGAAGGGTGAAGGGAGCGATCAGTGTCCTCATTGATTATGTGTGCATCCTTTCTATACTCGCATTGGAGGTGTACCCTCTGCGGGAGAGCACATCGATATGGATATACTGACGGTGCTTCCAGGGAACTGCGGATACCTACCTCTACCAACTCCATCCTGAGGTGTTCCTCAAGGCTGCACGCGATGCCGGTCACGACGAGGTTCAGGTTCGCGTGAGGTGTCATGAAGGATATGATCATAGCTACTACTTCGTGTGTATTTTATTTTCTGCCATCTCGCTGGTCATTGAATCGACAGCCCACAGATCTCGTCCTTTGCATCAGATCACATTCATTGTAAGTAACTCGTTGGCACGTGAGAAGTGTGACTTGACTTGTTATTGTGTCAATAGTCCATGCGAACTTCTTGAAGGCCTAATTGTCAATGAAGGGACCTTGCAGATTGTTGTACGGAATAAAGCTTGATGCACGATTACTCGAAAGTCAAGGATATACTCTAATTAGCCGTCAGACTGTTACATGCAGTGTAAGTGAGACGAAGGTGTGGTGCGAAGCAATCCATGTGTCACCTGAAATGAACGCAGTTCGCAGCCAAACGAAAAGAAATATCGAAGTCGGAGGAGAATCCAGAGCACCAAGGAAAGCACCGATGAACAGGTCGACGTCATGAAGCGACTGAGCGAATTCGTTCGCGGTACGCCCGCTCGAGGTCTGCTAGGTCTGAGGTGATCCAGAAGCTCTTGAGGGCTGCATATACTGTGGCTCGTGTTTTTGGATCAGGTATGAGGAGGTGGGTCACGAGATTTTTCGCTGTATTGAGAGTGCGGGGAGGTCAGCACCAGAGAGAAAGCATATACTGATGTACACAGTCACAGGCAGAAAAACTGCCTGTTATCACGCAGAGACAGGACTAAGGCACATGGAGCACACGTACCGTTTCTTAGCGAAACCCAGATAGATTCACAAAAATAGACCGTTCCGTCAAGGATGCGCTGTTTCGTTAGTTCATCTTGAATGTAAGAACGCTGCGAGAATCCCATAAGATCTCCGCTATCTTTGATTTTGCTATCCTGTACAGTCGGGATGGTATCGTCGTCACGCATGTCCCTCGGGTCGCCGTAATCAAACGGATGACTGCCCCTACATGGTGGTAATTCACGCATCAGCTCCAGGAAAATATCACGGGTGATTAAAAGTCAGCAGGATGGGTCCAATGAAAAAAATTCAAAAGAAAATGGCATACGTCAGCATTGCAAAGATGACGATTCCCGCACTCCAGCAATCCGCTGGCATTCCCACATAACCCAGGTTTTTGTTTTCCAATGCACGTACACCTTCTGGGGGGAGATACGAGATGGTACCGCAAACATGGAGGGTTTCTTCATAGGCTCTCGGACGAGCAAGACCAAAGTCGGCAATCTGGATGCGAGGGTAAGGACCTGGGGAATGCAACAGAATGTTCTCGGGCTGAGTCAGGGGTGGGCGTTAGGGTGAACACGGATGAAGAATAGACGCAAAGGGGGAGAGAGGAAACCAGCGAACAACAATTGGGAGTGGAATTGGGGTAATTGTCAGCAACCATGCTACGTGTTGTAGGGAAATGAAGGTATTGACCTTCAAATCTGCAATTGGGATGCATCAATGATTGAGTCTAGATAACATCGCTAGCAGTGTAGAAATGCTGAGGGCGGCGCGACAGGGAAGGACTGGACGTTAAAGTAAGCTTACCGCGATGTGAAATCATCCTGTCATGCAAATACTGAAGCCCCTTGAGCATCTGGAATGTTATATATTTTGCTTCGCCTTCGCATAACCTGCGCCGTGGATGATTTGTGATGTAACTGAAGAGATCACCGCCAGTTGACAGCTGAAGCATGATGTAGAGAAACTGTGAGTCATAATCGAATGCATAAACTCTGTTAATGTTTGGCTGGGATTGGGTTAAACCATACAGCTTCATGGAGTGGGTGGGAACGCGTACGTGATGGAGAGATGTCAAAAGAGTGGCTTCCTTCATCTCTTTTTTCAAATCGTTGCCTCCCTTTCTGCGGATGATCTTGCATGCCACCTGGCGGTGTGCAGATGTATCGAGAGCAAGATGGACAGATGCATAGCTGCCTGTGCCGAGACAGTGCGAGGTGATACGGTACCGGCCTAAATCCTGAATAGATGATCAACAAAGTTAGAGCTTATCTATCATGGCATACTTTGAAAGCGTGGGGCTGAGAGAGAACATTATGTGATTGCGTAGCAGGAAGATGCCTGGAGTTTAGGACGCATTGAAATGCTAGACCGGAAAAATGTTGGGTGAAGGAGCGGAAAGATAAGGGTGAGTGACTTACCTTGTGAGGCTGGGATTTTGAGCGTGTCTCCGTGCATGAGGATAGAGGATGTCTTCCGGATTTTGTGCCCGTTTATCACAATACCATTGGTAGACAAGTCCTAGAGAGTATGGATAGGACACGCCGGGGGCAGGGAAGCGACAAGTACCTGGCACGATATGATAATTCCTCCCAAACCGGAGCGAACACTGAATAGAAGAGGTGAGCGGTGGAGCGATACGATATGAAGTTTGTACTTGCGCATATATCTTGCAATGGAGACTGGAGACGACAATATCGGGGACGACATAGGAGCTGTTTGTGGTGTTGGTGAGAGAATGAGGGGGGACTGGATGCAAACCAGAGTTTTGGATTTCTGCCGATAGTAATTGGATTTCCGATGCTCAACACGAGCGCTGGAGATGAGTGGTGAGCGGTGATGGGAAGGCGAAGAGGGGAAGAACCTTCGGTGCGACCATCGGGGGTGGTGGTCAGGAGGCTGGCGCATACATCCGGCGACGAATTAGCGATGGAGGAGGACAAGGACGGGGCAGAGGGGACTGGTTGAGTGAGGACATCGAGAGTTTGACCTGTCCTCATCGTGGACGACGAGGAGCATCAAAGTCGGTCGCGTCGCGTCAATAAGTGGGTGGTCACGTGCAAAAGTGGCTGATCTGGGGGCAAGGCTGTGGTTGCGAGGGAAACAAGTGCCGCCGTCGATGGCCGCATGGACCGCGCACGACGGCGGAGAGAGCAAGCGGCGTGGAACGTGCGCAGTGTTAATGAAAGAACGATGTGTAAATTAAATGGTCTAATGGATGAAGTGAGGACTCGCTTGGAGTCTGACGTTTGGGACCGGTTGACTAATCTCTTCCGTCTCTGCAACGTACTCTCCGTCGAGTGCATCCTTCCTCACCTTTCTTTCTTTCATTAACCCCCTTTTCCTTCTAAACGCTGGCTCGCCGTTCCCTTGCACCTGCACAACTCCATTTTTCATACTTCAAAACAGCACAAGTTTCGTTTTTTTCAAATTTCGCCAGCCATACCGTCCATCCTCGGAAACAGAGCAAGGAGAATGTCCTTCTTCTCTAGGAAGAAGCACCCCAGTGCATCCCAGCTCGCTGCATCAAATGTCACCATCGCCCAGACCCCGTCTCAAGCTCTCGCTCAGCTGGCTCCCAAGGAGGTCCCACAGCAGTCAAACGATGCGTGAGTTCGTTTATACCTCATCCAATCGTTCTTCTCAAACTCCCTATGCCTCAAGTACAACTGCCCAGAACGATCCCTCTCAACCTCCTCAGCCACGTCAGCAGCAAAATCGTGGCCCAGTCACAAATACTGCTCCTCACCCTTCGCAAACATCCCCGCCACAGCCCCCACAGCAGCCCCAGCAACAACCTCAACAACGTCCTGCATACCCTTGGTCCGCCCGCCGCCTCCTCCTCCCCCCTCCCCTAGTCGTGTCAAAGCCTGGTGTGGTACCTCCAACTTCTCCTTCTCCTCCACCGTTTCCTCGTTACGGCCACGCGCTTCCCGCAACTGCTACTGCTAGCGGAGAGCTCTACCTCTTTGGTGGTCTTGTCCGTGAAGCAGCTCGCAATGATTTATACCTCTTCTCAACTAGAGATTTGAGTGCAACCCTCGTACAGACCGCAGGAGAGATACCTTCTCCCAGAATTGGCCATGCTAGTGCCATTGTTAGCAGTGTATTAATTGTGTGGGGTGGTGATACTAAGACGGATCCATTGTCTGACCCAACTGATAAGCAAGATGATGGCCTTTATCTCCTTAATCTTGGTGAGTAATTCCGAATTATATTGTCTACGGTCCTCCGAAAATGTGTTGCGCTTTGCTAACTTTTCCGTGTCCCTCACTTGGACAGTATCGAAGGAATGGACCAAAGTATCCATGTACGGGCCTTCGCCATCTGGGCGATACGGTCATGCAGTGACTATGGCTGGAACCAAGTTTTTCGTCTTCGGTGGTCAGGTGGATGGAGAATTTATGAACGATCTGTGGTCCTTCGATCTCAACACATGTAAGTCATCCATTTTCATTTTTCTTCTCATAGGCTTGATCACACAATCTCATCGCTACACCTATCGCGTGTCTCTGTACACTGCACTTAAATCGCCTTGTGCCAATAGTGAGGACTCAAACTCAGTGGGAACTCTGTCAACCTACAACCACCGATCGGCCAGCTCAACGGACCGGACATATTTGTGTGACGTATGGGGATCGTATCATCGTGTACGTTTCTCCTTGTTCCTTCACGGCTACCACTAACTCCATCTCATGCTAGCTTTGGAGGCACTGACGGTCAATACCATTACAATGACACATGGGCATATGATATCAACACGAACAGATGGACAGAACTTCAATGTATTGGCTTTATTCCTTCCCCGCGAGAGGGACATGCGGCAGCTGTGGTGGACGATGTCATCTACATCTTTGGAGGGAGGGGCGTCGATGGCAAGGATCTGGGAGATCTGGCCGCATTTAAACTGTCCAGTGAGTGTTTTTATTTTGATAGATGTCATTTTACCTATGTGATGAGCGTCGGCGGCTGTGGTCTTGTCATTTTGACGAATTGGGGACTGATTATCCTTGTTACACAGACCAGCGATGGTATATGTTTCAGAACATGGGTCCTGCGCCGAGTGCAAGGTCTGGTCATGCAATGGCTTCAATGGGAAGTAGGGTTTTCGTGCTCGGTGGAGAGTCATTCACGCCTACAAGAGGAGATGATCATGGGATAATCCATGTTCTTGATACCAGTTTGTCTCCCATTACATTATCTTACTCCACGTGACCCATTGCCTTTTGTTTCCTAGAGCATATCAAGTACCCCGAATCCAACAAGGTGGTGCCACCAAATCCGAACGGAAGTACGACTAACTTGGCTCGTAAACCATCGACAACGCCCTCTCCATCAGGTAGCCAGCCTGTACCACCATCCGCGCTAAACGGGACTCGTGCAATGTCCCCTACAGGTCCTCAATCTGACACAGAAGATCTTCGGCGCGCAATCTCCCCACCCGGAACTCGTCCGGGCACAAGGACGCCAAATGGCATGATTGCACCCGCATCGGCCCAGAATATTGTGAGCATCACGAACCCGGGTACGAATACAAAGGTCAAAGCTCCAGTGCGTCCTCGACGAGACGAAGAGGAAACCCTCGGAACCGACGATGGGCATGCTACGGACACAGGAGTTACATCCGAGAGTACGAATGGCGGCTCAACGGGAACGAGATCGACGGAACGAGCACCGACTCCGACAGATCCGCAGGTGCAAACTCAGCGCGCAAAGAGTCCCACTGCTTTCGGGATTGCTGGCAGGTCAATGTCGCCTGTGGGAGGTAGTATTGATGGCCATGGACAACAGGCGCAGCCAGCTACAATGACCAGCGTGGCTATGAGTATGAATGGTAACCTTGCTGCGCGCAGTCCTTCGCCTATCATCGATAGGAGCAAGCCTCCACCGGATGCGTTCTATCAGAGTTCTCCTTCTACCACCCCCTTAAGCAACAGTTATACGCACTCACATGGCCACTCGCAGCAGAAGTTCGGCAGCACAGGGAATGTGACTGCCGATCTCATTCGGGATTACAAAGCAAAAGAAATGGAAGTGGAAATGTTGCACAAGCGCGAGGCTTGGATGAAAACGGCACTTTTGAAGGCTTCTCGGTCAGGATTTGTACAGGTGGACGAGGAGTTCTTCGAGGCTGAGAACTTCAAGTTTGGAGCGTCGGCCAGTGACGAGCAATCACAGATGGCGGACATGATCTTGAACTTCAAACATTTCAAGACCCAAATACAGGTGAATGTTTTGCTCTAAAGTCGTCTCTATCTCGAGTCAGCCTTCCGATATATGTTCGCGGATTATTGTGACGTATGCTGATGCAGATTGCTTAGACGACGCTAGCCAATCAGGCAAGAGAAGCCTCAGATCGGATTGCGGATGCTGAACGCATGAAATCGGGCGCCATTCAAGAAGCGGCGTATTATCGCGCCAAGCTCACCGCGTACGAAGCTGGTACACATTCAGACGTCGCTCGCGCTGAACGTGAACGCGTTGCGGAGCTCGAACGACATCTCGCCACTCTCGTGTCCGAGCAGACAACTATGCGCCGCAAAGTCGATGAGCTAAGCGATTCTTTATCGTTGCAAACGACTCTACTCGAGCAGGCTGAGACACGAGCAGCAGACGCCAACAAGCGTGCAGATGCGCTCGAGGAATCTCGCGACCGCAACCTCCGCGCACTCTCTGAGCTCCAGGCCAGTCATTTTACTATGGAAACTGCTGTTCGGGACCACGCCGATCGTCTGCTTTCGCAAACGTCTTTACTCGAGCAAAAAGATGCTGAGCACAAGCAAGTTAAGAGCCAAATCCAGGAACTCGTTCTACTCCGCGATCAGCACATCCGCGCCTTGGATCAAGCACGCACAGCCCTCCAAGCACAGACTTCTCGCTCTGAAGAGGTTGATACAGCCCACCAACGCGCGCGGGTTCAAGTCAGTCAGTTAGAGGTTGAGTTCGCAGAACTTAGAGGGGAGCTTGAGGCGCGCACATCGGAGGTGGAGTCTCTCCGGGTCCGGCTAGCAGAGGTGGAGAACTCGTGGGCCAAGTCCCGTGAGGAAGCGGACGCATTCCGGGCATTGACGACTGGAAGCCTCGGAGAATTGTTGGATTCTCATCGTGATCTCCGAGCGGATGAAGACAGGCACGCACATGCGCATGCTGAGAAAGTCGAGGCTATGGAGATGGAAGCCGTGTCGCTCAGAAAGATGATCAAAGAAATTGCCCAACGTTTGGAGGAAGCACAAAACGAAGTTGGTGAAGAGCGTCGGAGGGTCCAAGACACGGAATCTGAGCAAACTTTTCTGCGCTCTCAGGTCGTCGGGCTTCGTGCTCAGCTCTCCAGTTCTACCTCAGAACACGGGCGTCTACGCAAGGACTTTGCAGAGAAGGAAAAAGAGCTTCGGGAAGCCCTCAAGGAGGCCGCCGATACGAATGTTCGGTTGGCTATGCTCCGCAATTACCTCGCAGAAAATGGACTCAACCCGGACTCAGACGAGTTTACGACTCGTCCTGATGCATCCCGGATACCTGAACTCGAGAAGCAGTTGGACGAGCGTATCCGACTTCACGAGATCTCGGAGCGCGAACTCGCTCAAGTACTCAGAAGAAAACAGGAAGCTGAGGCCCAGATAACCATTTTAACGTCACAGTTGGACCGCTCTCGCTCTAGGCAGAGTCCGATTGTTGAGAGCGATTCCGCCACGGAAGCCCGGGCTCTCGAAGCTGAAAGCAAACTTGATGAAACCGAGCGCGGCTATAAAGCGAGGATGCAGCAGATGGAAGAAGATTACCAGCTTGCTGTTCACTATGTGAAGTGAGCTACGATATAATCACACTACGAATGATCTCTCATGTCATTTCCTTCCTGCAGGGGCACTGAAAAGATGATGCGGAGGATGAAGGACGAGTTAACGAAGCAGAAGACAGCGAATTCGGCCCTTCAGGCGGAGCTTGACACGGCACGTGGACGCTCGAGCACTGAACCTGGATCACGAACACATGCCAACGGCAGTAGTACACCTCCTGACGACAGTCACGATTTGCTGCGCTCCCAGCTCATCGAGGCACAAAAGCAATCTCAGCAGATAACAAACGAGAACATGGACCTATGCCACCGTATCGAAGCGCTCGAGAAGGATTTGGCATCGATGAGAGAAACCCTGATAGTCTCTCAACGAGAATCGGACGACCGGTACTCGCGAGTGGAGGAACTCGAGCACGAGGTTGAGAGGCTTAATGCCACGTTGGCCATCTACCGGAAAGGTTCGGATGAAACGGCCGTCGAACAGCTCACCCAAGAGAACACCAACCTCAAACGGGAGAACGAGCAGCTTTCTCACAAGATACATCTTCTTCTAGAAGTCGACCAGCCTTCGTTCAATCGTCCGTCCAGTATGTCCAGCTCAGAGAACTTTGAACACCTCTCCAACGAGTTAGATGATTGGCAACGGCAACTTGCCAGTTCGATGAGTACGCGCCGGCCGATAAGCGATTTCGAATCCTCGCCGCTCGGACACCTTCGAATGGGTTCACGGTCATAACGCTTGCTTGTTGTATTGTCATTGATGTTTTCTGCATATTTACATTTCATACCATTATTGCCTTGATTGCTTTCCCCGACACTTACACTCGTTTGGATTCGCAAGTTCATTACAATAATTCTGTTTCTCCTCGTTTCGTTATATATTCCCGTATGAGAATGGGTTGTGGTGCTATACTAAGCGGCCTCTGCAGCCATTTGGGTCCATTCAATCGCCTTCCGCTTTACAACTGTAGCACCTTCTTCATCACCTAATTTGCGCTCCAGATCTAGCCATTTCTTGAAAAATGCCCTGTGGTGACCCGAAGTGAGTGGGACGCCTGTACGTCAATATGAATATGTACTTCGCCTTGTGGCTCGTCATCTTAATTGCAAGGACGTGATGAAACAGATTCCTGCGACGCCGTTGAGTGTGCTCTACGCATGAGATTCTAGAACCTACCGCAAATGTTGAATGTTTCCTTTACTGGCCTCCATGTCCATGTAGACAGACCAAACGTCCCATCGTTTGGGATGTGAACTCACAATACCTTCGAAAATTGTCCTCCCTCGTTCAGCGTCGCCAAGCTTGTATTCTAGCTGCGCAAACTTGGATATCGTTTTGATGTCTGGCAAGTAGCGTGTTCATCAAGCACACAATACGGAAAACCTCACTCACGTTTCCGTTTCTCAAGACTTTGCAGAGAGCGTGACAAAAGTTTGCGTGCATCTTCTACTAGCCCGCGTCGAAGGTAATATTCGCAGAACAACGTCCAAACCTTTGAACTTTGTCCAAACTTTTTGCAGGTTCGCGTGTATTGTTCTTCCGCTTTCTGTCAAAACTTCAGGGCGACGGTTGCGACAGCGGTGCATTTCAGCGAACCTCATATTTTTGACTTTCATCAAAGATGGCTGCGAGCCGCAGATGAATCGTCTTGGAGTCATTATGCCGCGCCGCGTCCTTGAAGACAACTCCAATAGTGGTATCAGTACCGTATACGTTCTCCAAATTGAGGAGTGCTATCCAGACGTTGAGCTTCTCCTGTTCCTCTCGAAAATGGATGGTTTGAGTGGCACGTTTGCCAATGGCTCGTGCCTTGTCGATCTCCGAGAGTTGCAGCTGAAAGGACATATACTGGATCCAAAGATAAGAGGAATTGGGGGACCCTAGAAGCCTTCGTTCGAAGTCGGCGTTCGAATCAGGCAGCTTCGTCTGCATATCAGCGGTGACATCTATCTCTATTTCCTTGCGCTTTTTCCGCTTCTTTTTCTCCACTGATTTTTCCTCGCCATCACTTTGATCTGAGGATTCCGATTCGAGTCCGGACTCCTCATAGAGCCCTGTGTCGTTCACAAACCACTGGAAGCCGTCGACCTTGAGGGAGTGAATATCCTTGTCCTGATGCCCAAGCAGTTTCGGGGAATTGATGGGGTCAGGCGGCGCGAGGTCGACTTGCATGGTAATGTCGTCTCCGACATCATCGTCATCCTCGTCGGCATCTGTGAGTAGCTCCTCTTCGTCTGAACCGGAATCGTGCGAATGTTCTTCATCAGAGCCACTTTCATCGAGCGCTCCATGCGTCTTGACATAGTTCGCGACGCCAAGCTCATTATCCTGGGGGTGCTCAGAATCTGATTCTACCTCATCCTCGTCACCAGTAAAGTAAGAAGGCTTTAAGCCTAGCGAGAGCTGCTTCTTCTCGAGATCGCGAGAAATAATGAAAGCTCTCACGCGATCACCTTCACGAAATGTGCGGAGCGCGACCGTGACATCCGCGTCCTTGTTATCCGAGAGCTGACGGAAGGGTTGGCGGGGAAGGCGAAACGGCAGACTGGTAACTTGCCTGAGATTTGTGACATAGACCACTAATCTTCGAGCCTTCAATCTCAATGAAGATCCCGTATTGTTCGATGCGCTTGACCCGACCAATAACCTTCTGACCTTCTCGAAGATCGCTGAGAGTCAGTGAATTGGGTGGCGCACGTGTCAGGTCACCAGAACGGAAGGTCATCTCGACCTTCTTGCTCGCAGTGTCAACGCTAGCACGTTGTCAGTGAGTTCGACACGACATTCCGACAAACGTACTTCAAGATCCGACCCCTGACTACTTGGTTCACAACGAACCGACCTTTCCACTCCTTTATGTACTGTGAACTGTTTTCAGCACTTTAACTGTTGGGAAGCAATTCAAGCCATACTTCATCGAAGAGTTCCTTAATTTGAACCCGAGCATCGATCCCTCTCCCTAGCATCACGAATAGCCCATGTTCTGCGACACTCTTGATGAAACCCCTCACAGTGTCTCCAACCTTGAGATCATCGATGCTGTTTATTTCGCGGTCCACTGGTTGTTGAGCATCATTCGGTGAAAGTCTCGAAGTGCGCGTGGAAAGGAATAGGTGATTGCTCGATTTGTCAATGTCGACCACCGCAGCTCTCAGGATAGAATCTACAGCAGGGAAGTGATTTCCGGCGTCGTAGTCGTCCGAGGTGTCCGTTGGATGCAGAGAACCAGATATCCGGGTAGTAAGCTTGATACGAGCGCCATAACGTGCATATTTAGTCACTCGTCCACCAACTATCTGTCCAACGGTGACAGTGTCCATAGACAGCGTAGCCTTCTTCTGTCGATCGCTTTTCGAGTACCCAGTGACGACAACGAAACTTTTCTCGGGGTTGCGAGACACCACAACTAGCGAGGCAATGGAGGCACCTAGTTTCAAAGACGTCTTGAGCTCTGGCACAGTTGTATTCCAGTGGCGTGCCAAGCACGAGAATGAAATGAGCGCGCGGACATCGGACGGCGTCAGCGACAGCACGACATTCAACTTGTGTAGCTGAGTGACGACGCCCTCGACCATGTCCCCTATAAGAACACCAGATATGTCGGTCACGCCTGAGGTGAACGAGGATGTGGCTTGCCGGATGCTGGCCACAACTCGTTGTGTTTCCGGGTACACAGATATGATGCGCACTGTAATCACCTTTCCAGGTGCATATACATCGGTAAGCTTTGCACCAGTTTCGCTAGGAATTTTTTAATTGGACTGTGACTATAGCTGCGGCAAAAGATCATACCTGGCCTCGCGTGCGGGTACTATAGCCTTCACATTGTTAAAGAACTCAACCATGAGGTGCTTGTCCGTGACCCGAAAAATGACCGCATGAGTGAGAAGCCCAACCGTAGCATCAGAAAAGGAGGTCAAGATGGGGAACGTGGTGTCCAAGAGTGTTTTTTTAGCTGTCAGCACAACGCGATTCCGCTCCGGATCGACTGTGAGCACCTTGGAGTCGATAAGTATACAGGAAGGGCGACGACGCTACCAGCACATACACGGCATTTTATGTTCCCTCCAACCTTGAACTTCTTCGAAGGATACTTGAGAGGTATATCAGCATAGTGTACAGGCCAGATCACTCCGTCCACGTTCCCAGATATAGACACGAAGAGCGCAGAATCCGTCAATTGTTTTATCACCCCCTTCAATATTTCGCCAACTTGAATTTGACCAGCCTGTAGAAACCTTTGTTCTAAGACGGATGATCGCAGAGAGAGCTGTAAAATTCCGTCGAATGGATGATGGCCAGTTACGCGTGCCTTGTGGAAAGTATTTACTCTCCATGGTCCGGATGACGCCGACAGAAGGATATGTTCATCAAAGACATGTGAAATCTAGGTGTCACTCATCAGACAGAATTAAAATGCTGGCCACTGGGATTGATGCTTACGTGAACAAAACCCTCTTGGTCGGGTTGTATCTCCACCAGTAACCCTCTCTCTGCTTCCACCCGCCGCACTTTGACTGAGTCCAGGACAGCCCCGACAGGGAAAGCGGCGTATAAACTCTGGCCCTCGGAGGTATTTTTGGGTTGAAGTCTGATATGGTGTTCTGCAAGTGTAACAACGAACCGCGGTGGAGTTGTTCCCGGAAGATCGTACAACACCCTTGCTTTTACTTTTTGCCCTACTTTGAGAGATTTATGTGTATTCGGCAAGTGAAACTCGTCAACCGTTGCATCAAAGAAGCCTAGGATTTGTAAATTTAGGCCATCTGAAACCACAGCAGTGACCAAGGCTTGAACCAGTGAGCCTGGTAACACGGACGAAACATTGGTCACTTCGGATATCTGAGGAGGATTAAGCTCGGTCAATGGTATGGGTTATTAGTAACCTTACCGAAGATGAGACAAGTACATCGGAATCGTTGGTGAGAGTGCAAGTGCGACCATTCGACGACATTTTTATAACGGAAACATTTATGAGTGCCCCAACTTGTAATCTTGATGCCTCGGAACTGCCCTTGTGAGCTTCTTTGAACGACAGGAATCCAGACACTCCAGACACGCCAAGCTCGAGGATGTACCCATGGTCCTCAACACTTTGCACAGCAGCACTCAAGGACTGTGATGTGCGATAAGTATCTGGTCTGTTCCATCGTTGAAAGAGACCCACGTAGCCAACCTTCAAATCGACTTTCCGTACACCCGCGTTGACCTTCCCTGGGAGGAGACTGAGCTCAATCCTTCGACTAGCTTTGATGGCGTCATCACGAACACGTCCAAGTCCGGTCACATCAGTTATACCAGGAGCATGGGTGCTTATTACAACAGCACGGATGTATTGCCCAACGCTGAAGAGACTTGTTAAGCCTGGAACTTGGGTAGAACTCTCTGGTGCATCGTCATCAAGCTCTTCATCTTCAGCGTCATTCGTGGACTCAAGTCGCTCGGTGAACTGAGACGTGATTTGAGTAATCGGAACGTGAGCGAAGAGTTGGTTAGGCAGCGAGACCACAATGGCGAGAGGCTGTATCGACATCACTTGGCCAAGCACCCTCATCCCTGGAATAAGACGCTACAGGAAATTGGCATCGACAGCGCAAAATCGATTCAATACCCACTTTGTAATTTAGGTGTTCTATACGGACAGTGTCTTTTTTCTCCGTCTCAACCTCTGTAGCTTTGCCCTTGACGTCGGACTTGCGCTGTTTACGCTTGACTTGGGCTTGCTTTGCAGACTAGGAAACATAAATTCAATCCTTCACCACGATCAGGCCACTTACAGCAAATAACTCCTGGTCCGCTTCCCTGACCGCTTCTGCTCGAACAGTTTTGACTTCAAGTGGTGTCAGAGTAGTTCCGCCTCCACGCGGAAAGTCGATCTCTTCCAGAGTCATTGCAGATGTAGAGGGGACCGGATCCCCTTTGTGGGTCTTTTTCTCTGACTTCTCCGACGGCAACTTGATCTTCTTTGATTTTTGGACGGATGTACCATCATCGAGACCGCGTTTGTGTCCCATACTGACTCGGAGCTACGCGGAAATTCGGAGAGGGGGTCCACAGACGCTGGAGATAAGCCAAATGAATCTTCCCGACGAGTCAAAGACAGTGTGAGCCGGCTGGTTCGAGCCTTGTAATTTTTGGTAGTTGCAGGAGTCGCATCCGAATCGGGCAAGTGACTAAAAAGTCTAACATGAGTAAACCTCCGTCAACGACGAACGACGTTGGCCCGTTTGACCACCAACTTCCAACCCAAGGCCCAACGCAAAACATACAACAATGGGTATGGTCTTCTTTCAACCGTTGCAACAATAGCTGACCCGCACCCCCTTCTAGATTTTCAGGTTCGTTCATACGCACTAGCATCGTCTTCCTCATTTTTTACCTTTCATGTAGAATCGTGTGGGTTCCAAGTTTGGGGGCGGAGGTGTCGCAGGCGCCTCCGAGACCAACGTCGACAGAAGGGAGCGCCTTAGAAAGCTTGCGTTGGAAACCATCGACCTCGCAAAAGTACGTATGCCCCTTTTGTATTGCACGCGTCTCTAATTTCTCGCAGGATCCCTACATTCTACGCAACCATCTCGGATCTCTCGAATGTCGACTGTGTTTGACGCTCCACACGAATGAAGGATCATACCTTGCACACACACAAGGGAAAAAGCACCAGACAAACCTCGCCAGACGAGCAGCCAGGGATGCGAAAGAGACCCAGCTGATGGTAGCCCCGGCCCAGTCCAATGTACAGCGAAAAGTCTTTCTCAAAATTGGCCGACCAGGTTACCGGGTAACGAAAGTTCGTGACAGGGATACCGGAAAGGAAGGTATGATGGTGCAAGTGCATCTTCCGCAGATTAAAGCAGGCGTCATCCCCCGACGACGATTCATGAGTGCTTGGGAACAAAAGAGGGAGCCACCAAATAAGGCATACCAGTATTTGATCGTACGTCCTTCCGATGATGAAATGTGGGAGATCTGACATGCCATTAAAAGGTTGCTGCTGAGCCATACGAAACAATTGCTTTTCGCATCCCTGCGAGAGAGATAGAGGATGAAACTGACGACGCTGGATATTGGAATTGGTCACATTGGGATCCCGACACAAAGCAGTACACCTTCCAGTTCATGTTCCGCATGTCCTATTGATCGTCCCTCGATATAATTTGCAATCAACGTCCATCTCCCCTTCTAACCCGAGGAGTCGTACCGATTACCTCGACGGGGTTGTACTAATCCACGCATGGATTGATGTTTTACAATTCGGATCCCGTCGAGTGGTATTAAGGACGAGCATACCAAACTGTCCGAATCTATCAACACACGACGTATTCTCGATATGGATCAGTTACGCCGCTTTGGCGGTTTGCTCCATTCTACGACCACAATTAATATCGATACTACGGGTGGGAGTATGATCAACGACGATAGAGTCGGACTTCCTGAAATAGTAACTTGGCTCAGATGGCTCACAGGCGGAGAGTCCGGAGGCTCAGGGCTGCTGGAGGGTCAGTTTTTTTTTTCGTTCTGCCCAGTCCATCAAACACGGGATTTCATATGGTTTCAGGCCTTGCGGTTAACTGATTTTGCAAACCAAGCGAACGTTACTTGAAGTTACGTATAATAGGTCGAGTTGACTCCATGGGCGCTAATTTGCGGTGCACCTGACATGCAAGCAAATTAACCTGCATTGAAATGAATGTTTTACCTGTCAGGTGTCCTATGTATTCGCAACTGATGGTACATAGCCTATGATGTCCTCGATTGGCCAAGGGTGGGGGCTAATTAAATTGACACTTCCCTCCTATCAATCGCCCCGAATTACGGCGTCGTTTGCCCTCGCCCTCTTTGAGGGTTTCATTTCAAGTCGCATGTAAATAAACATAAAGCAAATTGATCATGATAGCGAGTGAATTGCGAATACGAGATCTAAAATGAGAAACATGAGATGATTATGATGAACGTCGTCTGAACATGATCTCCGCCGTCCGGTTGGGTGAACAATTCATCTGAAACCATTGGTCTGGAGGCCGTACACCGTCCTTCAGCTCCATGTCATAATTTAGCACCAAGTGTGCCATCATCGCAGTCATCATAGTTGAAACAAAGAAACGCCCAGGGCTGCGAGATCAGATTCACGGCGATCAGATATGGGATACCAACTAGAGGTAATTTGTGGACGTACCAGGCCCGGTTTCCGTGTCCAAATATCAAGTACAATCGATTAGTAGATGCAAGCCTGGATTTCTGCGATGGCGACTCCTCTCCAGCATCCTGACCTGTAAGAAAGCGGAATGCGTCAAATTCAGACGCGTTTTCATAGTAGCGATCATCAAGATGCATAGGCACTGAGGCAACAGCCAGGTGAGTGCCAGCAGGTATCGTTGTTCCGTCAGAAAACGTGATGTCTTCCATGGCTTTCCGAATGATGGGGACTAGAGCAAACGAAAGTCAATACCTTGGCTATAATAACATAAAGAAATTGACCCACAGAGACTCGTGCCGCTAACTCTCTGGGACTCCCTCAAGAAACTTTCCATTTTCACCAACATCCCCATCGAATCCTTCGTCCACCCATATTGCTCAGTCACCTCTCGCACTTCCTCGCGCAAGGGTTCCATGTATTGTGGATGTGATGTGAGATTCAACAGGGCGTGGGTGAGAGTCTATGTCAGGGCGTTAATAACGTTCTGTCTTAAAGGACGGTACAGACCTGAGCTGAAGTATGCAGAGATGCAAAGTTCAATACGAGTATACGCAAGCAGATACTGCGTAGATTCCTATCCTCTGGTTTGGACACTTGAATAAGCCAGGTGATCATATCATCCTAAAGTTAAGCCCATAAGCTCGCATGCGGTGGTGAGAGAAGCAAGGCGGACTGGAAGGCTAGGCAACTCGCTGTTGGGGTTACTGTTGTATCGCCTTAACCGTGGCTCTACGATGGGCTGCAGTAAAGCCATACAACGCTTCAGGCTGCTAGGCGTGTTGGTCAATACGCGACCAATGATTCTGGAAGCTAAATAGTCTACATCATCACACCATCAGTAGTAACGGACGTGCTCACGGATTCATCAGCTTTGGAAAGAAGTTTACCAAACTAGCCCGAAAAATTACTTGCAGAGCAAAGTTTGATAGGACATTGGCAAATTCGGGATTTTGACCTACAGACGGAGCTGAGTGACCGCTTTGCGGCGGCATAAACCGCGACTTACAAATGGGGAGTCCCACAAAAACACGGTTGCTTATACGGCATGTCGCCGTCATCACCGCGGAGTATGCGGGGACACTCACCCAGCCTACGAGAGTTGCAGTCGGACCTGATTCGCGGGACTGTCAAGAGGATGCTCACCGCGTTCACTGGAGGGAAGGATTGCTTCGAATGTCTGACATATTTCATGGTGGATGTCGGGAAAGATGTTACCGAGCTTGCGCTTGAGCTGGCCTTGAACGACGGTGACATGGTAAGGATGTGTCTGTGCTTCAATGCCGAAGGTGTATTTGACTTGAAGAATCTGAGTGTCGTTACGTACGTGAAGATCGATGGGGTCAAGGGAAAAAAAGTAATATAGTATACACACGTCTCTCATTGCGTGATCGAAGGACAGTTTGTCGTCAGGAATTTTGCGGAGCTCCTCTACGAGTTCAGGGCCTGTCAGCACGACCATCCATCGATCCATCATCGGTACTCTAAAGAATTTGTCTTTGTGCTGGCTTCGAGGTGAGCCCACTAAACAGTAAATTTTTAGTGGGGGACGAACCAGATCATAGCCTTGCTGGACCATGGATCTGGCATGCAGAATGAACTTTGCGGCGCCATAGTAAGACAGAAGGGGACCTGATGGTCCGACCGAAGGGATATCGTCGAGCTGCACGAAGAATGGGTCATGGAGGGTAAGCATGGGAACGATGAGAGTTGGACATGCCTTGGATGGCCAACGAACACGCTCAATAACAATGGCAGCTACAAGGGAAAGGGCCAAACCGTATAGCAAAAGACTAGCACTGTCCATGGGCGGAACGTCGGGGGCAGAGGGAGGCGGAGGGCATTTCGGGCAAAGCTCCCATGGAGAAGTATTTATGTCGGGGAAATGGAATTAGAGTTAGAACGCTTTTACTTCCGGCTAGATTAGATTCATGAGCCCGAGCAGTGGTGCGTGTTGGACATTCAAACAGTTTTACTTGAATCAACTTGTGGGAAGCGGCCGCAGTTGAAAACGGTTACTCTGGCCTATTGCGATGGCTTCGTCATGTCAACAACCTCCATGGAAATTTAGAACATTGCCGCAATCAGACAGCCTCAATTCCATCCCCTATGCGAGGGAGATGAGGTCTTCTGATAATATCATGTAGCCAAGGCATCTCCGCGTTTCTGGCCTTTTCGGGCGTCGAACCTCCGCACATGCTGAAATGAACGGACTCGACGGCCCACGCGACGAATTGGTACCAATCTAATACGTATCTGGGCCACAATAACCTCATATATGTAGATCGCTGGCCAACAGGCCGCCCGGATTCTCGCGTAATCGCGGAAGTGAATACATACTCCCACTGAGCTCCGCAGAACGTTTGTGGGAGAATGCTCGGGTCAAGAAAAGCACGATTTTCAATGATGGCAAGTACGAAGTGTCGAAGGAGATTCGTTTGGGAGTTACAAACTCTTCGGTCCTATTTTGGGATCGAAGCTCTCGAAGGCGATTGAATTGGCGCACCGACGCGGGAGAACAAAGAAATTTCAGTACTGTTCACATTAACGTGTGGTCATAATTATTGTGAGTATAAGTAAGATGGGAATTCGTGTCCATGTATCAGCGCGCAGCGCCGTAGTGTACCTGGGGTAAAACTACAAATTGCGGATGGGGTTTGGTAACTGCAGTCCTCGAACACGAAGCTAGTGGCAAAATTGATAGAGGGAATAGAAGACCGACTGATCAAGTAAGCCAGGCTATTTCCGCTTCAAAAAACAGGTACTTGATGGGTCAGGGGGACAAAAGGAGGACGAAACTCAGATACCGCTCTTCCGTTTACTCAGCCTTCGCCGACGTGTACTTTCTTTGGCTCCTTCGGCCTCTTTCGCCGACTTCGTTGGATAATTTCCCATTGTCGGCAAGGGGTCATCCTGAGGCATGGGTACATGGTCCGGTATAGGCGTTTTTGTCGGGAAGGCAGACGACTTCTTCCGTAGGAGTCGTGGTTCTTGACTATACATGGCAGGTCTCCCCTGAAAATGCGCACCCTCTAAAGCATGATGATCCGGATATTCATACTGCCAAGCTGGAGGTTCTGCCGGAGGAAAATTGTACTGCGGCTGGGGTGGTTGAGGCTGGAGGGGGGCTGGCATGACAAGACGTTTCGGAAGATGGCGCATCCGCGGAGGGTCTAAAGGCTTGTTTCGTATGGAGGATTGTGTAATCGTGCTGTTGGAGCTGCCCAACGAGTGTACGCTTTTATGTCGGGAATCGTGACGTGGCCAAGCAACTGCCGCGCTCTCCGTCGACTGCGATTTCGGTGACGTGGGATGAAACGAAGGTGGTGGGGTAGGTTGCGGCGGTCGTGGAGGGCCTGAGGTATGGAGCCTAGATGCATATCGAGGCGGAGGAAAGACGGTCTTTTCTGTTTGATGGAGGACGTAAGGCACTGCATCATGATCGTGATGGAGTGGGGGGATGGGCGTGTCAGGAGTGTGGTCTCGGAGAAAGCATTCCCGAGGAGCACGCAGGGATGATGGCTGGGGGTTCTGAAAGCTGTCCCGAAGATCCAGGGGTGATGGGTGTTCATGGGAACGCGTTCGCGGGTTTGGTAGGGATTGGCGTCGGGATTGGTCGGGTCGGGTGGTGATTGAAGCTGTATCCGGCTGAGGGCGAAATTGATCAGGAACCGCAGCTATGCTAGAAGCGTGAAAACTATAGATGGTGTTTTGTTGAAGGATCTGGCCGGGTTCGAGGTGTAATGATAATCCCGTTTCAACGTGGGCGGATGGGGCAAACTAGACACGGTGTCAAGACACGGTGAGTGGCATGATATGTTATTGAGCTTACTTGATGTGGACCAGGACGGAGATGACAGGGGTCGGACTTGATGAGTACTATGAGCAAGATGGACAGTTGTGAGCAAGCACCTGACGCACCTCGCGCCTTGAAGGATGAGTATTGCCTCTGCGAGGGGCATACACGGTAAAGTTGCTACCGATTGCTTCGTACGGGCCGTCGTGATGGTAGCTACTTCCAAATGGGTCCGTCTCGTCCAACTCGTCGATGCGATCGAGATTGTGACGAGTGGTGAGGCGACGGACGAAGGCTTTCATCCGTGATTTGCGGGGAATGTTTGTCTGGACTGGTTTCAAAACTGGCCTCGCGAGGGTACGCGGCCTTGGAAGGATTTCTGGCACGGGGAGGGGGCGGGGGCGCTGTGGGGGAGGATGAGGAGAGACGGGGGCTGAAGGAGGAGGGGACGGGGAGGGAGAGGTGGCTGAGGACACGGCAGGGGAGGGGAGGGAATCGGAATCGGAAGAGAGAGAGGAAGAGCGGGAAGGGGGTCCGTCGGGGGAGAGTGGCAGAGGGGCGGCGCAAGAGCGGGCATTGGCGAGGGGAGAGTGCCAGTGGGGATGGGCGCGGGGGTCTGGCGAGAAGGCGGGGTCGTCGAGAATAGCGCGCGCGAGAGGAACCTTGAACCGCGGCGTCTGCATCACAAGACAGTACGAGACAAGCCTCGCCTGCTCCCACGCATGTCTCTCCCGCTCGTTCGCGCAGAGATCAAGACTTGGGAACGCGGCTTTGCCTCGACGCACGGCAGGGATCCCTCCGTCCAGGACATACGCGACCAGCCCGCCATCGGTGCGCCATCTCTTCCACGCGTTTCCCCTCACTCACCCCCTCCAGCCGAGAAATACAAGCTCTACAAGCAGCTCTCTCGTCTCAAGTCCCGTCCCGCCGAGCCCGTCCCTCCTCTCCCTGGGTTCAACCCCTTCTCCCCCGCCAAGAAATCCGTCAAACACCGCTCGCGAACCTCGCCCCATGCAAACCCATTCGCAACCCCCGCCAAGAATAAACCGAAACCCCGCCCACGCACCGCGACACCTTCTCCCGACCCATTCCCTGCGTCTTCCTCGCATGCCCCCACAGCTGCTGTCTCTCGCGCTCGAAAGCGTTTGCGCGGCGAACCCGTCTCACCCTCTCCCAACAAACCAAAGCGCCAGCGCGTCCGCTCGCACGCTCCCCCACCCAGACAAGACTCCTCAGATAGCGAGCACGAAACCGACCATGAATTACCACAATGCGGCTTTACCTCGTCTTTCGTCGCCGATTCCCCCGTAAAGGCCCCGGCGGGTGGCAAGTCGTTCAAGCTATTGTTCGACGATGCCCTTCCAGCCCTCTCCATACCGAAGAAGCCCGTTGGCACCTCTGTCCCCCAGCTTGTCTCTGGTCCAAACGCACCCTTCTCACAACGACCTTCTGCCGACCCTTTTGTTCCGACTTCCCTCAAGCCGCACCACGACCTCAGGTCAAAGGGTGTTACTTCCGGGTCGGAACATCGACTCAGTCGCATTCAGGGAAAGATCTCCGCCCACATTTTCCCCACAAAAGACCACCCACCCGCACCATTGCACAAGTCCACTTTCAAATCAGTAGCCCCCCAAGCCTCGCAACCAAGGACGTCCGTGAAACGTGCCCTGGACGGTGATGATCCCGTGCAACTACAGTATCCATTGATCCCGCCATCTCCCCCTCCGCAAGACTCAGTCAATCGGGTTACTGCCAAGGCCAAGGCGAAAACCACTGCTGGTCGGAAAAAGTTGAGAGTTGAGGGTGGAGAGAGCGATGACGAAGTGGACGGCGCGGACGGCATCACTCTCAAAGTAGCAATCGTCACCTTGGATCGGGGCAAGCACCGACACCCCGATGACCTCGAATGGGATCCATTACTACATCTTGGAACCAGCAACCACGATTCAGCTGCCAAGGAGCAGATGGATGCAAATCATCACGCGTCGGACACGTTCAGTCTACATTTACCCGATAAATTCCGCCGCGTGCTGGCAATCTCACCATCGCGAAGCCAGGATGGCATGGAGGAACGTGTCGTCCGTGGATTACTGTATGGCGATCGTGTCGGTCACTATGACCCCTCCAGAGGCGGGGACATATGGGATGCTGGCGAAACAGATGAAGGTGCCCTTGGGGACGCAGAGATCGAGGACGATTGGGAAGGAGAACCCGTGCCCTGGGAAGCTGGGGAATTGTAACTTGGCGCATTGTATGTGATTATGCTACGCTGTTGTGCTTTCACTTTGCAGTGCTTTCATATCAGTGCTTTCACGCCGCTTTACTTGTCACGAAATGCAGGATCTAACAGGCGACGCGTGCCTCCCACGTGTCCACCAGTGAACAACCGTACACCCGTCAAATCCATGGCTGTACCGCACTGCTCAAGGACGCTCGCCAGTAGGTGGGTGTGCAGGATAAGCACCGCTGACGACCCATAGTCGTTATGCATCATGGAGCCAGAACGTGGTCCACTCGCTTCGATTGTACACCGTCGGGCCACACCCCTTGCGCGTGTGGTCGGACCTCGGTGTCTCAAGCAGGGAGCGTGGCTCGCCTGGGAGTCCCATTGGTTCATTCCCCCACATAATTGGCCAATCTAACCAGCCCGCACCCACAAGTCAGTGACGACAGCAGCCTGGAAGGATGCATGGCGTGAACGCAGTGAAGGGTGCAACTCACCTATTTAACCTCCTGGCCTTGCTTCCAATCCCTTGTTCTCCGACACCTTAGCCCCCACATCCTTCTACCGTAGCAGCTTGGAAAGTCATCTCAGCTTCCAATCGTCTTGCCACCGTCTACGACCAGACCATGTTCCCAATTCTATTCCGCGACCCGGATGCCGCGAAGAAACTTCTTGATACCATCGTCGAGTCACCCAATGGACGCCGCTCCATGTCTCGATTGGCACGCACCTGCAAGGCAATATGCGAGCCCGCGCTGGATGTGCTCTGGAGAGAGCTCGACTCGCTTCTGCCCCTCATGTCGTTGTTCCCCAACAACATTATGAAGAGAGCCCGCCGCCCAGGGCTTGGTTTGGTTGGTCTTCTCCCCCGGTATTCTACGCATTGCTGACAGACCATGATACAGGCCAAGGCGCCAAACGCCGAGGACTGGGACAAAGTCCTCGCATATGGCGAACGTGTTCGCCGCGTTGCATACATCGAGTCGTCCCCTAGTGTCTCACCTTCCGTCTTCGCCATCATTGCAGAAAACCGCCCTGTACCCTACATCTTGCCCCACTTGCAGACACTCATATGGAGGGTAGACACTGCGGCCGGTTTGGAACGCTCCAAACTTTTCTTGAACCCCGAGTTACAGAGCTTGGTCTTGGAGATTGGCACTAGGATTCCGCAGCTTAGCGCCTATCTCGTCAATGTTTGCAGCCACACCCAGCTCACCGCATTCTCGTTCACCTCCCCCACTAGCCTTCCCGAAACTTTCACGGATCTCGTACGCTCGCAGAACACGCTTGAAAAGTTAGCTTTGGTTGCACCTGGTGCTTTATCGCCACAGGTTGGACAGTGGGCCGCTTCTTTGCCTGCTCTTCACACTCTCGAACTGGATCTCACCGGAAGGTCAATCATTGCCGTGGAGGGTTTCTTTGACGACATCGTCTCCTCTGGCATGGCAACTCCCAGTGACGCCTCATCCGACAGTGGGGTTTTCTCTAGTGACGAGATAGACTTTACGGAGATTAAGAAGTCGTCACTTCGCCTTACAGGCGACCTGCTCTCGGGCGGTGTGTTCACGGATCTCCGAAGCCTTCAACTTACTGGTGAAGTTGCGAACATTGCCGTGTTCTTGAAGCACATCACGAGCGAGCTCACCAGTCTTGAGCTCGTCATTGAGGACCCCCCCGACATGGCTGACTGGCAAGATCTCTCGGTGTTGATATGTGAGCGGTTTAGCCAGACGCTCCTTTCTCTGCGTATCAGTGCAACCGGTGCATCTCGGTTTACGGAGCTCGTTCGGGCGACGTCTCGTGCAGCTGCGGATCAACCCTCTCGCCATCTCCCACTCCAATATCTCTCCTCTCTCCCTGCCCTCATCCGCCTCGAAATAGACCTCCCAGAGTCGACTCTCTTCTTCAATGAAGACTTGCGTTACATTGCCAAAGCCTGCCCCAGCATCGAGACCCTACGGTTGTGTCCCATGGCCCGATTTTCGGGTTCTTCGGGCCCAAACCTCACTTTGGAAGGCGTCGCGACTCTCACGCAAAATTGTCATCGATTGCAGCACCTTGCAGTCGTGCTGGACGCACGCCCGGGATCCGCGGAAACGTTGTGCGCCCTCGAGGTTTCCTCGAGGTCGCTTCTTCGGCTCCACGTGGGCCACTCCAACATCAGCGATCCACTTCACATCACCATTCTTCTCAGTCACCTTGCACCACACCTCGAGTCGCTGAGGTGGTTCCACGAGAAGAACCGTCCAGGTTACGTCGAGGCCAACGCTCAGGGGTGGCAGAAGGTGTCGGATTGGTTGCCCCATCTCCAGGGCGTGCGTCTCATGGAAAGGGCCAAGGCTCTTGGACGTGAGGCTAAGAGATCCACGAAGGAGCAAGGCGTTGACGCTACCATCAAAAAGACTTACGTGAACAAGTTTGCTCACGTTAGACCCAAGACCATGGAGCAGGGTATTCAATCAGCGCCGTCCCTCGTTGATCGCATGGTTCAGATCAAGCCCGATCTACTGTCTGTATTTGTGGATGCGACGCCGACGTGCGTCGAGACTGCAGTTGATGCAACACCCGAGGTTGCTCACCAGTCTGTCGGTGTCGAAGCTGTGATGGTTGATACCGAGGTCGACGCTACGCTACCCTCAGATCCCAAATCCATGGACACCTCTTTCGACGACACAGCGCACCTCTTCCAAAAATATGGCGATTTCAATTCAATCCCTTCTGTGCTTCCCACTATCCTCACCGGGATGTTCGCCCTCGCATGCCGCATTTTCCTTACCTACCCTCTCACACTTCCTAAGCATATGCTCGACAAGTCACTTTCTATGCTCCATGCTCAAAAAAAGAATGGTGATGAGCCATCAAACGAAAAACACGAGCTCCAAGGGATTTCGTGGAACTCCATTCCGACGACCGAGCTCTTGGACGATATTCCTCCTGTTTGTCTATGAATTCTCCTCATGCGGCGGACGCTTTTACTCATATAGTACACGGGTGCTGGCGCTTGTTGTAGGGCTATTATCATGAATACTATTCTATCCCAGATTGGAAACGAAGAGGTTCGGTTGAACACATTGAGTCAGTGACCATGGTAGACACCGGCGTGAATGTCCAAGGAGAGGGCAACAGTGGACAGGAGGTTTCCAAAGAAGGGAAGACTGAGAGTGCAGGCCAAACAATGCCAAACATCTTTGCGACGCGTCATTTCGAGCTGAATGTCGACCAGCCATATTCGCGGTCACACTATCATCTAGCAATGGCCGAAGTAAAGAAACAAGAACGAGACTTTACTCCAGAGGTAGATGCCTTGCTACCAGAAACCCAAACACTCTCCGAGGTGCGCAATCTGGTTTAGTCTCTGCAACCATAACTCAAGTCTCCACCACTAGTCTGGCAGGCTTTCAGAGGCCCTGGATAAGCTTTTTGCTCTCGAAAAGCAAACCAGAAATGTGCGTTTACGACACTTTGAGATTCAGTTGTCTCACCGACGACATAGGCTTCTGATCTACCTTCAACCACGCGTCTCGCGAAAGCTGCACTAGATCAATGCTATAAAGCCCGGGACTACGTCCAGCTCAACGCCACCATTAATCTATTGAGCAAGAAACACGGGCAGCTCAAGGGGGTTGTGCAAGCCCTAGTGGAGCAGGCAATGACGTGGCTGGCAGAAATTAGACAACGGGAAGGTGACGCAAAGTGGCTAGAGCTGGTCGAGACGTTGCGAACGGTGACCGAGGGTAAGGTACGTTGGAAGAAACGTCTTCTCCGCCTGCTAGCTAAGTGGCGTGATTAGATTTTCCTCGAGACGCCCCGCGCACGCGTGACTCTCCTGCTCTCACACTACCATGAAAGCCTCTCGAAGCTGGCATCCGCCAAGGCACCCGCCGTCAAGGAATCGCTGCAAACAGCGTCCGATCTACTCTCTGACCTCCAAGTGGAGACATACTCGTCGATGGAACGGAGAGAAAAGACTGAATTCATTTTGGAACAAATGCGGTTATTGATCGCGCTTGCCCGCCTGAAGGATGCCGAGGTTGCGGGCAAAGGAAAAAAGGAGGAGAAGAATTTAATGGGAGGAGGGGAACCCGAGTGGGTTAAGGCGAGGGTTGGTGGTCGCAAGGTCAACGAGGCGTTCCTCAAAGCGAAGGAGAATGAGGTTTGTCGGAGCATTCTATCTTTAATGGGACCACTAATCAATACCGCTAATCAGGACCTCAAGCTTAAATTCTACGATTTGATGATCCAGCAAGCACTACATCAAACAGCGTACTTGGAGGTCGCGAAGCACTACGAGAAAGTGTGGGATACACCGTCGATAAAAGACGATGAGAGTAAAAACCGCGCGGTAAGCTCATTGAACATGGGATTTGTTAATTCACCTGATCTGGTGAACGTAGGCACTCGAACACATCGTCTATTACGTTGTTCTTGCCCCCCATAACAACGAACAGTCGGACATGTTGCACCATTGGTTCGTGAACCCCGCTCTGGAGAAACTTGAATTGCACTAGTACGACATTTTGTGATGATTTTTGAATACTGCTGAACTTCCTCCCAGCAACCTCGTCAAATCCTTTGTAACACGAGAGTTGATGAGGTGGCCAGGGATCGAATCGATTTATGGTCCTTTCCTGCGAACAACACCCGTATTCTCCAATGCTGCGCAATGGGAAGACCTTCACACTCGTGTGATTGAACACGTGAGTATTCCCCCACAACAATGGCAGTCGGACTGACTATGGTTTAGAACGTCCGAGTCGTCTCTCAGTATTATACTCGAATTAGGTTGTCCCGCCTAACAACCCTTCTGGACCTCACAGCACAACAAACAGAGGAGACACTGGCACGGCTGGTTGTTTCGAAAACCGTCTGGGCACGGATAGACCGACCAGCAGGCATCGTGAATTTCACACCCAAGCAGAGTGCAGAGGATGTCATGAACGATTGGAGTTCGGATATGCAAAGGTTACTAGGCCTTGTTGAGAAGACGTGGATGGGGATGAATGCAGCCTTGGCTGCACAGTCACGCGTCAAGGCATAGTTTTGACTTTGTTGCATTGCTAGTATACGCGCTCAAGTCGAGGGATGTGGAAAGGAATCTGATCTGAACCAAATACCCTAAGCTATTGACTTCCGAAGAGCTGTTCGTCTGCTGGACTTGGGGGTGGTCTGGTTGAGTCGTCCAAGAGGTGTGACGGTCGTACACCATCTTTCTGACGCTTGACATACTCCTGTCCCCGACTCCAGGTATTGCCCATGCCGCTGTCGAGGTTGAGGATTGCACGCCAGCGCTTACGAGCGCGGAGAGCACTCTCGTCGAGAGCCTTCTTGCGCTCGACTGACTTGTAGACCTTGTCCTCTTTCTCGAATGTCCGGTCAACTGCTGACGAGAACACAGTGCCATAAGACTCGGCTTCCATGCGAGCGAAAGTGTTCGCGATGTCATGTTCTCCACGTAGGGTGCGGAACTCTGCGACAGCACGGGTATAAGCGACAGTGAGTGACACCTTGTGGTGTCTGTGGAGGTTAGCAGCGAAGAGAACCGCGCTAGGGACGGCATCAGTGAAACGCAGAGACGCGCTGAAAGAGTTGCCCACTCTTCTGCTGTTGGGTTCTTGGTCCGCTGGCTCAACCGCGACCAGTCCTTCTCTCTCACTGGGTGTTCCGGCTCGACCAACTGAGCCTCCACGATGGACACTGGTCTGAACGCCTCAAACGGGTGGTCTTTGAAGAACTGAACCCGAAGCCTGTCCTCCAAGTAGCTGATGGTCAAGGGTTGCATCTTTGGGGATCGAAGACTTGGCTTGCGAGAGGGATTTTCGGCGTCCAGGGCTTGGATGGGGGGGGCGCGGGAGGGGAGGGGGAGGGGAGGATACTGTAGCACTGCTTGGTACCATAGAGGTTCCTCGCGAATGTAGTTTGCTTGCATGAGCCGGGAGACCTGCTTGTGCACTTGCGACGCGATCCGGCGTACCATTTTCGAAGGAGCAAAGAGTTGGGAGGTGAGCTTGAAAACCTAACCTAATGCGGGCCGTGCGGGGCCGACATTACAGGTACGAATTAATTTTTGAATAAATAAATAAATGAAAATATTGCAGCCAAACGACGATGGAGGAGGAAGAAACAGAACTGAGGAATCCGTTTCCCTCTCCCCCCTCCCATTATTCCAATTACACCGCACACAACCTGAGGTTGCTCGAGTTGCTCAGAGACCGTGTCAAAGACCGAGACGTCGATGTCAGCACGGTGAACCAGCACGACGTATTGTCCGACCAGACCGATATCCCCCCGTGGCCCCTGACTCAACTGGAGAAGCCCAGGGTGGACTGGATTCTTGAAGAGGGACAATACAATGTGTTCGGCGATACGTGGTTTGTACGGTCCGTGCTTCCAAGTGCCAACAATCCTTAACATTGTCTCCCAAGGTCAAGGAGACCATTCCCTCATTGGCTGACTTGGGCGGGCACCAGCTGTATCCAGCCGATCCGAGTGCAGGCGAGTCGGAAGCCAACTCCACATCCCGCGTGCTCTCACCTTCATATTGCTAGATCGCCGTCCCGCACTATCATCTATCCTCCACTCTCTTCTCGTCACGTACTCCAATCTCACTGGTGCTATTCTCGCCCCACCCCCGCCCCCACACACCGCCGTCCCTCCGGAATGGCAGCGACACGTGGAATGGATCACCGTGCTTGCCCAGAATCTGATGGCTGCCGCGAACGACTTGCGTCCTGTCCAGGTCGGTTCGTTTGGTCCACTCCCGTTGCACATTACAAATGCAATCATATAGGCGAGAGGGAGTCTCGAAAGCATGATGCAACGCCAGCTAGAGCTCCGTCGTGAGGAAACAGTTTCCATTCATACGTTCGACATGTCTCTCGTCGCAGCTTGTGGTTCGTTCTGACCTGGCCGTTTGTTGTTAGTAAATGTGATGAGCTCGAAGCACGACTTTTGGAGCTACGTGCGGCCGCTCTCGACACTGCATCTCATCAAACTGCTTCTGATGCGAGCAAGCAAGGACAGGTTGGTCCCACTTCAAACTCGTATTCCTCAAATCATTCATGTAGGCTTTCACCAGTCCACATCGCCGGTCGTGACCATCGAAGACGTCTTGCGTTGGGCTGAACAATTAACTTGAAATAGAGACTGCGAGACAATTATGCTTTGGATTGGGTTAAACTTGGTAGATAACCGCTTTGCATGTTCTGTGATTTCTGTATGACGTGGAGTAAAGCCTACTATAGTTCGGAGTGTCGGGGGTCCAACCGCTCCTTTGCTACCCTCCAGTCCACATAGACAATGGCGACCAAACGAAGGATTGGAGTGCGCCTTGCCACGACAGAAGCTGCCAGACGCCAGCTCATGCAGCCTGTCGTGTGCTGGGAGAAAATATGGGTTGCTCCAGAGAATCCATCCTCGAGCTCAGTCATCAAGGTATATAAGTGGGTGAAGACAGACAGAAAACAGGTGCGTCCCCAGGTCTGCGAACTGATGGGTAGGGCGACTCATAGTCATGGATCTCTGCAAGCAATTCAGTGATGACGAGGAAGAAGCCGATGAACCTCTCGCCCCTCTCCCAGATGAACCCGAGGTCGTGGAGGGTGACGAAGACATGGATCAGGATGAACCAGCTGCGTCTGTCGCGCTTGATACCACTCACAACGCGACGGAAACCAATTTCGTAAACCAGGAAGCTCCTGAAGAACCACAAACGAAGCCGTCTTCGCCCACACCCCCTACTTTATCGCTCCAGCAGACTGAACCTCTGCTGACCGTCGACGAAGGAGCAGACATACTAGATGCATCGTTCAAAGCGTTGGATGCAGGTATAGATGTCGATGTCACCGTGCATGAGAACCCTAACCAAGAGGACGTTGGGGTGCTGGACATGAGTGTCCTTGGCCCAGACGGTACGCCTTACCATGGCGTGCACGACCTTAGCCAGCTGGATGGTGCGGACGTATTGCTAGGTGGCCCGTTGATGGACGACGCTGGGGATCCGTTTGCTCCGCCTATGGAACATCAACCATCGGATCAGGAAACAACAGGACAGCCTCTGCCTTGAGGAACACCCCACTACCTAATATTGGGTGATTGCATCTTGATCAGTACAGCTTGAAAAGAATGGAGCTGATTTGTGTTTCGTTCCTGCCCAGTTGGATCTGTTGTTCTCTTCCACCGACGCCAACCTAGTTCCGTTGTACCGGTCGACCTGGTATAGAACTTATCCCTTGAAGCTGCTTCCCACCCCCTCGTACACGGCAGAATTTCTGCATCGCTCGTTGTCAGTTCTTACGTGCGCTAGAAGAGAGATTAGATTGACGTATACGACTCTAATATATTGGTTGATAATCTATAGAGTCTCAAGTGTACTACACTTTTGTATTCGGCTGTGTGGCTTGTATATTAGCTAATTGTATTGGCCACATTCAACAGACGTCGGGTGTGGACAGACCTGCAAGTGTCCGCGATGACTTCCTCATTGCAGGCATTCATACTAGAACATCCAGCTCCATTTTTCTCATTAGGCGAACTTGGCCTCGCAACCTTCGCTCTAGGTCCCCTGCCGAGCTTTGTCCCCCTTGTCCTCCTCCTCTCTGTGCTCATTATCCATGGGCAAAGGGTTGCCCACCGTCAGACCCGAGGGCGGGAATTGCTTTTCTCTTGGATATCTATTACAGCGGGCTCGGCTCTTGCCCACTGGAGTGCGGCAACCACTGCAGTCTCCAGCCCCACCGAGTCTCTGGTCGCAATCGTTTTGTTATCCGGAATGACCTACTCAATCGCAGTGCTTCCCATCTACCTCGTCGTTCGCCTCAAGGGTCGGCTAAACACCGATTGGGCCCAGTTCACGTTTTTCCCAGTACTCTGGGCGACGTGTTGGAGCATTGCATCGCACGCGTCCCCCGTCGGTCGTTTACTGAACTGGTGGCCAGCCCCAGTTCCCTCTTCGTACAGTTGGATACTGCCCCTCGCTGGCCCAGCTGGAATCGATTGGATTGTTGCAGCATGGGCCGTAGTGTGTTCTGAGCTTTTAGCTCTGTGGCTGATGGGTTTTTCGGAATACGAGCCTTTGGATACTCGCGGCAAACAATCGCTCTTGTCTTCCAGATCGAAAGGACTCCTATCACTTGCCTCAATACTCCTCGCGCTCACGCTCCCCTCATCTCTGAACCCTAACTTACTCCCTCGCGCCGATGTTGTTACTCACACGCCACTCACGGTCGGTTGTGCCTTGCTCGGTCCATTGGACGGAAGTCATCCCACCCTGGAGGATTTCATCAGCGAGACAGCCAAGATGAACGCAGCAAATGTCATTCTTTGGCCTGAAAGTGCAGTAGTGTTTAATTCGGAGAAGGAGCGCGAGGATGCATTTGCGAAAATTCGACAGCGGAACCTCCCTGCTATCATTGGCGTAGCGTTCGATGAATATGTCGTCGGCGATCCAGCGCACACAAGGAACGGATTTGCACTCGTCCACAAGGACCAAAAGACGGGTGATGAAACAGTTCAGTATTATAAACGCAATCTTGTGCCGTGTGAGTAGCAGTCACTCTTGTGTTGCTTCATTCTGCTCTTCTGACAACGAAAAAAAGTCACGGAATCATTTTCAAAGATACCATCGGTCGACCCCCCTGTAATCACTCGTTGGAATCTGAAAAACCCCAAGGGAATAACCAAGCCTGAGTGGGCTCCAGCACCAGACCATACGCGGCCCCTCCTTATCACCTCGTCTATATGTCTAGACTTTACATCGCCGACCGTGTTCACGAATTTGGACTCTCGGCCATCTCTCATCCTTGGGCCTGCCCGTACTTGGGATACTACTATTGGGCACGCAATGTGGGAACAAGCGAAAGCCAGAGCAAACGAACTTGGGAGCATGGTTTTGTGGTGCGACGGGGGGTCGACGGGGGTCAGTGGCATAGGAGGTGGTGGAATTCACGAGCCCATGCAAGTCGGTGGTGGCTCGTGGATGAGAACGATAGGCATACAATACCCCTTGGACGAGAACCGGACGCTGTACGCCAAGGGAGGAGATTTCTGGGTGCTCGCCTTCCTGGCGGCATTAATGGGTGGAGGTGTCGCTAGCAACTTGCTATTGACGTGGTCAAACCGTGGGGCCAGGAGAGTGCTGACGGAGGGGAGGATGGCACTTGACAGAATCCCATTGATGCGTCGCTTGATTTCCCCCTCGGGTGCTGAGACTGATTTACTGGGAGGGGAGGATGTCGGAGAAGGACAAAGGTTACTGGGATAGGTGGATCCTCAGACTGCGATCTTAAGGTAGTCGACTTGCGAAATTTGGCTGGTTTCGGCCACCTTGTTCACTCTGGTATACTCCGCTTCGTTTGCACAATGATCTTCGTGTACAGTACATAAATCATGTTCCGTGCTCTTGTACAAGCATTTGGCACGCGGCACACTCAAGATGGGGCACTCTGTGACGATGACTCCGTCAATACCACGGACCTTGTTCTCTTCCGGGCGCTTCGATGCAATGCATCTTTCATGATCACCTGCGAGCAGATGGTCTGATTCCCGTTACTTCTTATCCGTCCGAAGACGCTTGGCTGCATGCCCAGGGATCACTTCTTCGAGCTGGCCGCTGCAAGGCCGCTTTTCCACCTCGGGGAGAGGCATGCCGCTAGCGAGTCGAATACCGAATAGACTTTTGCCTGACCTCAATAGTGACATTAGCCTCGATGTCGCAAAGAAGATTGGATCTGATAGTAGGGCAGAGGGAATGTCCTAGATGACGTAATCCAGATCGTACATTGGCCTCGAGGCAGCCGCACAAAAAGTAACGAATTTGTGGACACGCGGTGAGTGGGTGATAGGACTTTGCTATCGCCCTTTCATTACATCCAGAACTCCTGGCTGACACGCACAGGTCACGCTTACAGCCTCCCGGTTCGTTCAAAGCTCGCGCTGGGTGCATCGCCCTTCTCCACAAGTCCGTATCTCGAGGACTTGAGGACACACAACGTCGGCGCATAACTTTCTCCAGTCGAAGCTCCCTCGCGGCCTTCGTGGCTCCCTGCGCAGCTCGACGCACTCCTTCGATCCTTCCCGTCTCCTCGCTCGTGCTTTCCCCCGCACGTCCAACTCCCGTTTCTTTGGGAAGAAACAGTCTGCCCCTCCAAAGGATCCTGAGGAACCCCCGCTCGACGACTCTGGCGACTTTGAGCTCATTGCCAGCGACGACGTCCCACCTCATTCCACCAGTGACTATCCCGCTCCCCCGGCTTCTTCTCTCACTCCCGAGGATCACACCCCCCCTTCCCTCTGCGAGCCCTCGATAACCACCCCACCCCAGCCGTCAATCTCTCGCACAAAGTCCACCCTTTTCCGTCTCAAGAATATATCCAAAGTATCAATCCATCTCTCTTCTTTCACAGACAGCAGGGCATCATCGTCCCGCACCCGCACTGCGACCAACGAATCTGACCTCTGCCTTGCATTTCCGAAACCACCAACTCACATACCCACACCTGAGACATCTGCTCCAGGTGCTTCCATAACATTCGACTCTCCTACTCATCTTCTCGAGTCCTCCGCGCTTGACGCATCGACATCATCGTCCGTCAAGGACGACCCGTTTTCAGGTGACTGCGCCGCACTTGCAGATCAGGACATCACCGAAGAAGAGCGTGATACGAGGCCTGGACAACTAGTGTTAGTTCCATCAGCTGGCCTCACCGAACACTCGTCGAAACTCGTGAAACGAAAACATAGATTTACTGGTTCTTTGAAGCGTTTCAAGTCTTTGTCACAAACCCTCATTGATTCGTTTGTATCTCACCCTGTCGACGCTGCGTCCATTGACACTATCAGGAGTAAGAAACACTGGGATCACAAGCGTGACTTTGATTCCAATTCTGTATCCAGCGGTCCGGCCAACCCTCTCATCCCACGCGTACCACCCATACCAGAGCTTCCCCTTAGCCTTGCTCGTCCTTCTTCGCGATCTTTCACTACTCGTGACATCGAAACTGACTCATCACCTCCTGCTTCTATATCTTCCTTGCCCGAAGAGTCCTCCCCTGCTCCCATCCCCATACCGCCTCCACTCAGGAGGAAGCACTCGGCACCAGCGGGACTTGGCCGTGACGTGTATCCTGCAGCTCGCTACCAGTTTGTGAGCCCGTCAGAATTCACTGCGTCTCCATCCTCGTTGGTAAGGAGTTCTTTGGTAAACTCCTCCGCAAGATCGTCATTCCTGCCTCCATCACCCTCTTGGCTCAGTCGGAACGTGAATCAACTTGATCCGTCCGAGACACCTATAACCTTTCCTCCATCGCGCATTTCCGCTCTCAGTGATTCAGATCACCTCAAGATCCCCGAGATCACCATATTCTATCCATCTGCGCTCTTCGCACCCGACTCACCTCATCCGCTACCCATTCCACCACCCCGCATCACTGTCCCACCTCCCCGGTTGCGCCAGTCAGCGGCCTCGCCTTCCCGGCCAATACTACAGCCCCTTCTGACAAACGTCTACCCTGAAAGCCCAGAATCAGATACAGGATCATTCGTGACATCACCCACACCACTTGAGAGCACGCTTTATTCCCCTACTTCTAGTGCCACTCCTACTACTGCATTTGCCTCGGCACTTCCGTCACCTGCGCCGCAGTTCCGTCGCCGGTTATCAAACCTTAGTCAGATCTCCGTTGAGCGCCACCGGCAATCGATCGCAAGACTCAAGAAATCTCGCCCATCTAGCCCTCGAACTCCTCGTCAACCTTGTTTCAAAGCGCCATATAAGGTCATTCTCTCGTTCACATGCACTCCTCCTTGCTGATTGCCTGCAGGATCTTTCCGCTCGTAACCAGTCATCTAACGGTCCGAGATTCAATCCTGTTAAAGCACCTCCGTCCCCTGACACTTGGTACGTTTTCAGTCCTGTGTTTGACTCCATTCTTTCATTCAGTTGCGCCATCCAGTGAAAATTCGGACCATCGGACCATTTTCATACCTTCCAAACAACCTGAATCCAAACAGTCGCCACTTCCTAAAGACCTTGCGCTACTCCTCGAGGCTTTCTTCATCCAGTCGGGTATACTCAACTCTTTTTCACGACCTGCAATGGACTATACAGGGAAGCACCTTGACGTTGTCGATTTCGGCGGTGAAGTGGACTATTCGGGACATCAATGGTTCCAGGAACCTCCTCCACGGCCCGAGGTAAAGGACATACTTCCCTGGATGGACTTGGCTGACTCTCTTCCAGCCTCAACCGGTTGTTCAACCCTACATACCAGACGATGACGTTATTAAACAGAATGAGGCATTTGACTTTGCTCTCGCGGCAGCGCCAAACGTATTATATGGGCGGTTCAAGCAATATGGCCAGGTCTGTGCTCCACGCTAGATTTACCCGAGATGAAAGACTGACACGCACAACAGCTCGGCGTTCTTGCCTGGTGCTCCGAGTTTTCAGAAATGATCGATAGCCTCAAAGAGCTTGGCTTCTCGGGCAACATGTTTGTAGCGACGCGCGCCCAAGCGTTGCGGACATGCGAAGAAATACTAAAAATGAAGCTCGACATCAAGATGCAGATCATCCTCATGTATCTCTCGTCTCAAGTCGCCAGGCTGCGTCGCTTTCTTGATAGTGGTGAACGTCAGTGGGAAGATTATCCTATCCCTGAGTTTCCCCTGGATTATCGTGCGTACTCGTGACAATTGATTTTGCGGATGGCATCATATTCCCATGTGTCTTTTTCTCGTAGTAATACCCGTTTCTACGGCTCATTTATTACAGCATGGTCAGCCATGGCACCAATTTGCATATTTTGTATTATCACTCTGGTACGAGTACAAAGCTTCCACATCAATGATTGTATTTTTCCGACAAACAACGGGGCATAGAAGGTTTACAAGTGACTTGATTCGTGAAACATTGCCGTACGAATCGCAAGCGAAACTTCGTTGCTATACTACCAGTGTGGATATTGATCTGATTATGCTGTCGCTCTCATTAAGGTTTAGAGTGAGCTGTTACACGGTAGAGATCCGGAGTCCGGAGCAATAAGTGAGTGTAGGAAAAGAGAAAGAAAACAATAATAAAAATGCAAGCAACACCCGAAGGAAAAGAACAACACGGGAACGAAGAAAAATGTAACTGAGGAAGTTGCGGTATTTGGGAATATCGTGAGTGTACGTGAATCTAAGTGAGTGTGAAATGGTGCAATGCCATCATGCGAACGACAAAATTGAAGTGGGTATATCATGAGTGTGACATGTTAGGATACTTGCCCCAGTATTCTGAAGCAGATCCACTGCTTCGATCTGCCAGGACTGATAACTGGGTAGGTTGATAACTCGATTCGCGCGGGGGACTAGGTAAAGGGTTTGAGCGAGTCGGTGGGTCTGCCGAAGAGTCCTTGGAAGGAAATGAAGAGTTTGATAGTGATCGATACGCGGAGTAGTCCCTCGAATTTGAAGAATGGGGTTGCCCGTATGGAGAGGTAGCAGCATAGATGATTGGTGGAGGAGCAGACGGCATGTTAGCATAAAACACGCTGGCTGGTATAGGGTGCGCTTGTAACGGTTGCACGACGTATGAGGTATGACTGGACCCGTGGGCGAAGCTGTGTATCGAAAAGGCATCTCTGGCTGTTTCGTTGGCAGTCTTGGCCTCCAGGCTGGAGGATGAAGCAATCACGCTGGTCTCCGGCTGACCTTGAACCATACTCCTACCCTTCCATAGCCGATCCATCTCCCAAGCTTCACGAGCTTTAAGAGCATTCATATCGGCTGCCGAAGTCAACTCGGATGTTGGCCGGGCGGACATGGATGGCAGGCGATTAACACGCGCAACCGTCACGATTGGGCTTGGCCCGGGGCGTGTAGTCTTCGAGTGATCCTGATGGATGGAATCCCGTGGCCGATCGTCGCTCTTACGGGGGCGTTGAGGCTCATCCTGCAGGGTAAATATCAGAGGCTGAACTAGAGTTGGACGTTGCCCGTTATCAAGACTACGAGCCCGCCCAGGCCGCCCTGAGAGAGAACCAGAGTCCGTTTTGTCGACCGGTGGTGATTTCGCCCTTGCATGGCTAGCAGTTCGACGTTGGTCTTCATCTCCATGTCGAGTAGTCTTCTCCTGCCTCCGCCTGCGTTCACGCTCTTCGTCCTTCTCCCTCTCCCGTTCCCTGTCCCTGTCCCGCTGCCTTTCTTTCTCTCGCTGCCTTTCTTTCTCCCTCTCCCTTTCTTTCTCCCTCTCTCTCTCGCGATCTCTCCCTCGCTCCTTCCCACGGTCTCTTTCGCGTTCCCTCTCACGAAATGTTCTTGAAGAAGGCTTCTCGACCCTCTCTGTTTTTTCCGTTTTTTCCTTCGTCCTTCGACGACGGGGAGCCTCAACCGAGTTGACAATCAGCCATTGGTCACCCTCAGCCTGAAACGCCGCCTCAGATGACGAGGACACCTTATCCGAAAGGGTCCTCACAAGCTTGTAAGTCTCTGTTTTCCTACTCGTCGTCGAATTAGACTTGGTCAGCCGAACTTCGCCGTCTACTGGTTGGTCAACCACTTCCTTAGTAGGTGAGCCTTGCTTGGGGAACGACACATCTTTGGATTGTCTATTGTCACCAGAACGGTCCGTTGGGGCTCTCTCAAAACCGGGTAACTCGGAATGTGGATCGTCGGTATTGTAAGGAGTAGGGGGGTTGACGAGAACTGACGCCTTGGATAATGGGGAGTCGTCGACAACGGGAAAGACCAAGTGAGGGGGCACAGGTCGTGGTGCCTCCTTGATTGGTGGCGGTGAAGATCTTGATGAAAGATCCCCGATGGTATGTGATGGTATAGACACATGAAACGGAGCACTGGTAGATAGGCGAAGTCCATGGGACGGTGACGAAGGAGGAATCGAGACAGGTGGAATAGGAGAACGTGCCGTCGCCATAAATTGCGACACTTCAGGGAAGGTGACAGCAGGGATAGCGACGGAAATGGGGCTGAGGAGACCTGGGATGGGCGACGACCTCCCAACTGAGGAAGGCACAGGAGCGAGCTTAGGATCTTGTTGCCGGTCCGCAGAGTGAATGCGTTGTGCAGTTGGCACGTCCTGGGTCGGATACTTGGGCTCGGGCGGGGGTTCACTGGGAGCTTCTGGCAGCAATGCGTTGTTCATCCTGACAGGAGTGGTACACCCGGAACTCGGGGCGTCCGGGTTTGCAATCATCAATTTCCCCAGTGGCGAGAATAGCACATCATACGAGATGGTTGAATTACGGTCGCTATTCGGCCGCTCGATTTCTATTGATGGGCCATTGCCACCTTGGGGTTCCATATCTAAGTCTACCCGTGGAGGAGGAATACGCTTAGACCGGTCTGGAACCTTCTTGTGCGTCACCGGCTTCTCCGGAGATGGCTGTCTCTGCGAGATGAGTGAGTGGCGTGATGATTGTTCATCCACAGCCGAAAGTGCGGCTCCACCGGAAGGACCCTCGGACCATTCGTTGATGGTAGTCACCGGATCTTGACTAGACCTTCGCAAGATGCTGAACTTCCTCACCAATCGCCCAAGGACGCTGTGTCGTTTGTCGTGCTTCGATGACGAATGGCTTGACAACGCTGCTGTGGAACCATTTGCAGAGATGGACATTGGGGAGAGAGTGGAATGACGCTTTGATCCACCAAAATTGATGTGAAGAGCACCATTCGGGACAGTTGACAATCGCTTTGGTAAGCTGGACGCGTCTTGAACGGGATCCGTCTCTTGTTCCTCTGGCGTGTCTTTGTCATGTGCACCAAATAGTCCAGCGAACACGGGCTTGCGACGCTTGCTTAGCTTACGCGTGACCGTGACCTGAGTTGTTGGCTCCGGCGCTTGCAAATGAAGTGCCGACGTCGACTGAGAGAGGGGCGAGGGAGTAACGGTTTTTCGACGGGTTTGACCCGTATTCATACTCGATAGGCGGGAGCGAGTACGTGGCCCACCCTGCGTCGTGTCAGTCAGTCCCAAGACAAGGTAGCGGAAGCAAGTGGATGGATTACCTCGGGAGAATCAACAGATACAGGACTAATGCTGCTGCCCGCGTCATACGGTGACTCGTGATGCCAACGCGTGCCCCAAGGATCACTGATATCCATTAAATCGATATTGTCCTGGGAGGTCTTGCGACTGCGTGGCTTGACACTTGGATCGGGAATGCGCACTTGAGACGAGCTCGGTGTTGGCAAGGGTGTGCTAGTGGGGGAGCGACTGGGACCAGGAGGCCGCGTTGAATCTTGAGAAGGGTCTTGTATACTATGCACAGAAGCTGCCATGGGTGGAAAGGAAGAGGAGAAAAGGGAGGGCGGACGATTGACGGAGGAGGGAGGGAGCAAGTGGTGATTCTTGTACCGACGAGGGCCGTTTGGGTTGTGAAGAGGATACTTGATCCTGAAGGTGGAAATGTTGGCGGCGGCCATGTCGTTTTCCTTCTTGAACCAGGCGGGTAGCTCGCCCAAAGGATCTGGGACGATGGAGCGAGAGAGGAGGGAGGGCGTGGCGTTTTCCTGGGAGCTGCGGGCGCCGTCGTTGTCGTCGTTCGGATCCATGGAGGGGAACGAGTGCGTGCTTGCCAAGGAGGAGAGGTGCTTTACCTGAGTGGCAGTGGCAGTGGGCGACTCAGTTGGCTTCTTTGTGGATTTCCTATGCCATAACGATCGTCCAGAGGTGTTTTTCGAACCCCTGCGAGACAGCCTCCGTGAAACTACAACCTCTTCGTGCATTGATTTGTCGAGCTCATCCGACGAGCGGTGCCGGTTGAGGTTGGGAATATCTGTGGCTGGGCTCTGTCGAACAGGCAGGCTATGAGCGCGCACTGGTCCGGGAGAGCCTCGGTACTTGCCTCTTCGAACGGCTCGAGCGTGGTCTGGAAGAGCGTGTTCCTGTAACCTGACATCCCTGACACTTTGCCTTAGGCGACGACAAGCTCATTCACACGCGCCGAGGAACGAGGAGGACTGCGCAGCGTCGACGGGCACGAACTGGTGGCGCTCCCAGCCTGCTTGCTTTGGGCCAACTCCCCCCTGGCGAGTCACGCGCCATCTCGGACCAGCTGCCACGGTGAGCGCTCACTAGGCAAGGGCAGGAATAGCACACCGCACCGCCCAGCTCGAGGACCACCCGAGCGTAAGCTTTCAACCGACCAACTCCAGGACGGATCCAGCGCGACCAGGCATGCCGTTTGCGTACTACGTTGAAAACCCCACCAGATGGTTATCTTATCTATTTTCCAATCACAGAACCGCTTCATTCCGTTTTCCCATCAATTTCATCGCTCTCCATTTCTCTATTTTCCCCACTTCTCCTCGTAAATGAGTGCCAGGATCCTTGTTCTAGGCAGCGGAGGTAGAGAACATGCTTTGGCCTGGAAGCTCGCTCAGTCCCCGCTCGTAAATCGCATTTACGTCTGTCCCGGCAACGGTGGAACCGCCAGCACCCCAAAGACAGAGAATGTAAACTTGCCCCTCGCCGCTCCCCACTATCACCAACTCGTCCAGTTCGCCGTTCAGAATGAGGTCAGTACAACGCACATATGGCCTCACCCGCCGCTAATATCCGCACCAGATCAATCTTGTCCTTCCTGGTCCAGAGGAACCATTGGTGCGAGGCATCCAGACGTGCTTCCGTAGAGGTCGGCCAATAAACGTTGCACCCTGGAACATGTTGCTCACCCGAACATGCAAGTTGGTATCCCCACCTTCGGTCCCACTGAGCTGGCCGCAAGGATGGAAGGAAGCAAGGCATTCTCCAAGGCATTCATGCACCGTCACAAAATCCCAACGGCCACCTTCCGCACATTCTCGTCCTCGCAAGTTGACGAAGCCATTGAACACGTCCGCACCTGTGGTTATCGAGTTGTGCTCAAAGCCAGCGGTCTCGCCGCTGGCAAAGGGGTGCTCATCCCGGAATCTACTGATGAAGCGATAGAAGGTCTACGACAAATCATGGTAGCCAACGTGTTTGGCGCTGCAGGTCCGCTACACCCTTTGACATCATCACGATGACTACCTTACTCTGCCCGCCAGGAAACGAAGTTGTGGTTGAGGAGCTACTTGAGGGCCCTGAGATATCCGTCCTTGCATTCTCTGATGGGTACACGATTATCCCCCTTCCCCCTGCCCAAGACCACAAACGAATTGGTGAGGGCGATACGGGGTTAAATACCGGTGGTATGGGTGCATATGCCCCAGCCCCGATAGCAACCCCCGCAATCATGGATCGCATCATGCGGGAAACCCTTCGTCCTACTATTGACGGCATGAGGAGAGAAGGTATGTTCGTCAACCGTGCCTTTATGGAATAGTGCATTCACCATGACCAAGGTTTCCCGTTCGTTGGCCTGCTCTTTGTCGGACTTATGCTTACCGAAAGCGGACCGAAAGTCCTTGAATACAACGTCCGGTTTGGTGATCCAGAGACTGAGACTCTCATGCTTCTATTGAACGATGACGTCGACCTCGCCGCCGTACTCCTCGTACGTCGTTTCAACTCAATAGGACCGTGGCAATACTGATCAGTCTTCGGGCCAGGTAGGCCTGTGCAGAACACCGGCTCGACTCGGTACAAATAAGCAGCCGACCGGGTTTCGCGGTCTCGGTCGTGTTGGTATCAGGTGGTTACCCTGGCGAATACTCAAAAGGCAAGCGCATTGAAATCGAGGAAACATCATCAGGTAAGCTTCGCCGCACGAAAAGTGCATTCCACTCATTGGTTTGGGCAGAAGTGGTTGTCTTCCATTGCGGCACCTCGTTGAACGGAGATGAACTCGTTACGACAGGCGGTCGCGTCCTGGCTGTGTCAGCTGCCGCTCCATCCTTAGAAGAGGCACTTTTCTCTGTGTACACCGCGATTGACAAGATCTCGTTCGAGGGCATGGCGTATCGCCGTGACATAGCCTATAGGCGAGTAAGATCTTGTTCCTCGGATTAACGATGCTCATGTTCATGCCAGAGCATTGGCGGGTGCCAACGCCGCTGTTAAAGGCCTCACTTACGAGCAGGCTGGTGTATCGGTAGACGCCGGGAACTCACTTGTTGCTGCCATCAAGCCTTACGTGCGTGCAACCAAACGCGTTGGTGCGGATGCAGAAATAGGAGGCTTCGGGGGCATCTTCGACCTGAAAGCTATCGGATATAAAGACCCATTATTGGTAAGTGGAACGGATGGGGTCGGCACTAAGCTCCGTGTCGCCATCGAAACAGGCATCCATGATCTCGCAGGTAAGTCTTGAACCCTAGTCTCTCAGACTCTTCTCCCAACTGGACATGGCAGGCATTGATCTGGTGGCTATGTCTGTCAATGATCTACTAGTGCAAGGCGCAGAACCACTTTATTTCTTGGACTATTACGGTTGCAGCAAACTAGATGTTGCTGTTGCAACTAGCGTAATCAAGGGAATCACAGATGGATGTCAACAAGCTGGATGTACCCTCATCGGAGGCGAGACCGCCGAAATGCCGGGCATGTACTTGGACGGTAAGAACTACTTGTGTGCCAAGATGATCTGCAATAATCCGATCTATCTCCCACTCAGGTGACTACGATCTCGCGGGTTTCGCCGTTGGTGTCGTCGAGAGGGAACTGGTTCTTCCTCGTGGCGTCGTCGAAGGAGACGTTTTGCTTGGTATTGCCTCTTCCGGATTGCACTCCAACGGGTTCTCTCTCGTCCGCAAGATCATCTCCCTCTCAGGTCTAGCTTATTCCTCTCCCTGTCCATGGGACACAACTCGAACACTTGGCCAAAACCTTCTCGAACCGACCCGTATCTATATCAAACAAGTTCTCCCGATTGCCCAGAAGGGTCTTATCAAAGCCATGTCCCACATAACAGGCGGAGGTTTCATCGAGAACATCCCCCGAGTTCTCCCGAAGGGGCTAGGTTGTTACGTGGATGCGTCTACCTGGCAGCTACCGGGAGTGTTTCGGTATTTGATGAAGCAAGGTGGCGTCGCACCATTGGAAATGGCACGCACCTTTAATATGGGTATCGGTCTCGTGGTCGTCGTTGGCAAGGACAAGTGCGAAAGTGTGTTGAACGCCTTGCGCACGCAGGATCCTGGAGTTCCTGTGTATGAGATAGGACAGGTGGTCGGTACAAGCGGGGTGGAGATCCGGCAGTTGGAGCACTGGGCATGACATTGAGAACTGGATGGAGGTCGCGTGTATTTTACTCTCGCGAAACGAAACATCAATAGAGGTATGCTATGCAAAAAAACAGTGCGATGCTGGGCGGGGGAGTGTCACAGTAATAGTTCATAATAAGTGTAAGTAGTATGTGTAGTCGGCATGAGACAAACAAGGTTAGAAGACGGATAGAAACCTCTAGGAACAGCCACCAAAGAACAGATGAAAAACACAATGCATAAGAAATAACCGTGCCTATGTGCAGAAGAACAAAGTTGACAGCAATAAATAAAGCTGTAGCCACGAAACCCAAGGGATGTCAAGTCCAAACAAAAAGACGAGGTGATATATATGGACAATATAAACATTCCCCTTACGCGGAAACAGAAACCTCCTTCGCAGATTCGGGGGTTCCGGTCGCCGCAGTAGCGAAAGAGATGGATAATTTGGTCGCAACGTTACCTGTCGCACCGTTAGGTTGAGTGCCATTCACCTCCGTCGATTTGTTATCCTGTGGAACTTATTAATGGTACGTTCCTGGCGTCTTAGCAATACCTACGGCTGGGCTTTTTACCTGACGATCCTCCGGTGAGACACTGCGAGTACGAGGTTCCTTGATCGTATCTTTGCGGAAAGGAGGTGGTGCTTGCAGTACTTGGGCGGCAGTAGGACCTGCCAGTCCGTTGGTCACAGGGGCACCACTCACGGAACTCCTCGACGATGTGGTCGTAGATCCACCGAGCACGGGGAATTCATCAGCATTCGGGACTCTTTGTTTGACAAAGGACCTTTTCTCTGCCCAAGGTACATTGGACTTCAAGCCCTTCGAGCGACTGCCCGGGTCTGTGGACTGCGAGCGACTTGAATTGGTTGTGCCATTTGTCCCACGTCGTGGTTGAGCATCCTAAAGAAAATGGGGTGAATTCACAACGTAGGTAATACAAGATGAAGGATGGGATTGGTTGCTCACATCTCGTACATTCATGGTAGTAAAGTTTTCTTCGATCGTACTAATATCGTTTGCACCGTCTCTCGTGCGAGAGCCCCGAGTACCCAACTGAGGTTGTGCAGGTGTATCAGGGATGACATGAGGGAAACGGCATTCGTCACCGTTTCTACACCTACCAGCGGGGTAGAACAGGCAAGCAGGTTTTCTATTTCCGCCAAAGGATCCTCTTCGCATGCCGCCTCTGCGGCTATGGTTCAGTCCTTGACGGTAGGCGGGAGTGGGACCAAAGTTTTCTCCCTGAGGAAGGACTGGAGACTTGGGTCCACCGTTGATCTCGGGGTACGGTGAGCGCGCATGGGGACCTGGAGGATATGACGAGGGATCCCGACGCACTGCGAATGGGGGAGCAGATACAGGTCCATTTGGATACATTGACTGTGGAGACTGGAGGCCAGGGGCAGTCGCAGTCGCAGGCTGGTGAGGCGGGGGAAGCGTGGGAATAGAAAGTGGAAGTGGAGCATGCGCAGGTTGAGGATAAGATGGCGAGATAGGGGACATTGGCCCGTAAGGTGCCTGGACCGGCGTGTGAACGGGAGAAAGCGCGTCAGAGGTAGATCGCGCGTGAACCATGGGAGCATGGGGAGGAGTATGGACTGGTGGTGGCGGGGGTGGAGATACAGGGTTCATGTGCGGCGGGACAGGTGCGGGGGGATGAAAGGAAGGGGGTGGCGGGTAATAGTTTTGAGTGTATTGCTGCGGAGTCATGGGGTCGTAAGGGGTTGGATATTGAGCAGGGGCAGGAGAGGGACCGGGATAGTAAGGAGTCTGGGGGTGAGCGAAGATGCACGATGGACCGTAGCGGCAAGCAGGATAATACCTGCAAGGAATGAATCTGGCTACATCGGGCGGAGGGAGGTTTCCGTATGCACCGTTCTCGCCAAGTGGCACTGGAGGGGGCTGATAGTATTGAGGTGAGCCGTCAGGGAGAGAAGGTACAGGAGCGATAGACGGATAATAGCCGTAGGGAGGGATAGGGACAGGGTAGAATCGTTTTGATGGATCGACATGGGGATCCTGTGGATAGGAATGGTCCTGAAGGTGCAAGCCTTGTAACGAGGCAATTTTAAGTAGTTGGACGATCTCGGGGTTTGTTGTATACGTGTCTGGAAAGCCATGAGTGGCTGCGAAAGAGGGATCGGCTCCTGATGGCAAGGAAGAGATCGATTAATCACACGCGACGCGATCGAGGATCGAATGCGAACCTTTGTCAAGGAGTGCCTTCACCACATCAAGATGGCCATTCTTGACTGCTTCCTGGAGGGGCGTGGCACCAGTGTGGTCTATAATGGAATGGAACTTTAAAAAAACACGACTCAGGGCTGAAACGAGCAAGGGAGACATACCTTTGATCTCGATATCGGCAGGCGATGCGTTGTGTAGCATGGCTAGGAGGACGTCGATGTTCCCCTCAGAGGCGGCGGTCCAGAGTGGGGAAAGCATTTCGGGCACGAGTGGGCGATGGAGGTGGATAGAGAGCAAGAGAGACAAAGGACACGGTGCTGCACAAGGAAGAAGGGAAAAAAAGTCTGACTGAGAAAAACACGGAGAGAAACACAAGCGTTGGTCAGTTGGTCACCTTGCACTGTCGGACTTCGGGAGCGACTGCATGAAAAATGAGAAAAAGCGTGAGAAATACTTGTTTGATGTGTTTAGGTAATTACACTTTACGGTCCGCCGAGATGAATATGCCCGGTTGGGGTCACTGCATCATCATAGCGACCCTTTTTCCTTGCGCCCATGAAACAAGCCGGTGCAACGACCGTCGTGTCCAACCTCCGAGTTATTCCGCTTCGACACGAATGGCTTTTGCGCGGGCTTACATATTCTGGCAATGTCAGCCGTGGGTTGATTCCGCCAGGGCAAGGCACCGGGACTGACATGCCACATTCGGATATGTACACGCGGACCTGCTACCAAATCAAACTACCCAATTGGCTCAATCCCAAGCTTATTCAACAGCCGTTTCGCTTGTTCTCCTGTCTTCCTCGGCAGATCCAGCTCTCGTGACGGAGGTCGGTTCATCAGTTCCTGCACTCCTGTCTTTATGTCCTTGCCTACAGCAAGTTCAACCCGTGCACAATCCTTTGGCGAATTCCATACCTTCGTACAAGGCCTCGTAAATCTGTCACCCGAAACATCCCGAGGGATTTTTGCAACTCGGTTGAGAATGAAGAAGACTCGGAAAATCCCGCCACTTACCCCGTTCGCGATGGGAGCTGACACGTCCATCTCATCGATAATCTTCTTGAGACCTTTTGCTGTCGTCACCCCTTCGGCTACACTTCCAAGCGTGTTAATAATATCTTCAAGCGCCTCCCCTCTCCCCAATCGATATCCCACCGTGTAGTTTCGGCTGGTCGAAGAACTACACGTGAGGAAAAGATCTCCCACGCCGGCAAGACCCAGGAAGGTCAGCGGAGACGCGCCATATGCAGTCCCTATACGTGTCATCTCAGCTAATCCTCGAGTAATGAGACCTATAAATCTTCCCATGTCAATCGTTCCCGGTTGCGACATGATTCACCCAACTTGCTCTCGTGTTGTTCTCAAATCCCAGGCCATCCGCCATTCCAGCCGCGATAGCGTAAATGTTCTTAAGGGCACCAGCTAGCTCGAGTCCTATCGGATCTCCGCCTGTGTAACTATGAGAATATGAGACCAAGGGGTGCCATTTGAGCATGGAGCCCTACCATCGAAACCATGGTTGGTGAAATATTTGCGATGCCTTTTGGGCCTGAGATTCTGTCAACGAGGCAACAGAGACAGAAGTCGGTTGTCTGCGAACAACTAACTTCGTCAGCAGAATCAGAATAAGACTGCATCGAGGTACCAACTCTCCGCGGCAAAAGAGGGTCCCGACTGTATGAAGTGAGCTTTCGCATGTGTTGCTGTGTCTTACGTTGACCTACAATGAATGTCGCGGCTCGCGCGATATCGCTTCCGCATGTATCAGCGATGATCTCAAGGGTTAGCGCCTGCGTGCCCGTCTCAATACCCTTGTTCACGAAGATCAATAGAGGCAGATTTTCTCCAACTAAACTGCCTCGGAGTTTGATCAGAGTTTCTCTGACAGCGAGCCGTGCAATTGCGATGAGGAGCCCTGGAGGGAGAGCAGTGTTTCAATATTACCTGAGTCCTTGGGTTGGTATCGCGAACAAGACGACGTCCATTTGCTGAATCTTCTCTTTATCCGGGATCTCTGGGCCGACAGCACGAATGTTACTCGAGAAGAGATGGTCCTTCAAGTAGGTTGGGTTGCGGTGGTGTGTATTAAAGTGTTGGACGAAGCTAGCATGTCGGGACCACATGTATACTTCGTGGTCAGAGTCGCCGAGATGATCTGCAAGACAGCTTCCAAAGTTGCCTGCGCCGAGTACGAGGACCTTGGATTTCGGAGTCGGAGACGAGGGCATGTCTAATTTTGCCGTGAGGGGGCGGGCCGACAAGGGAAAACGGATGTCGTTGAGCGCAGGACGAGAACAAAACGACCTAGGGAAGAGACGCGGTGCCAAAGGGAGCGCCTGGTATGCAGCAGAGCGTCGGAGGAGGCTGAACATGAGCAAGCCCTCGGTCACGTACTTTGGATGCACGCGACCTGCTCGGCCGGATTACCTGGCGCCGGCCGGGCGGCGATTGCCGGTGTCTGTGCCGGCGCGGAGGGTGTTGGATTCGTGTCATCCAACGTCTCCATATACCCGCCAGATATTTAATACCTTTTCCGTAGACACACTCCTCCAGCTCACATATGGCAATTCAGGACCGAACCAACGAATTCCGCACCTGCGTCGACTCTATACGAAACAGGTCTGCTCTACCGCCAAGAACCACAGAGGCGAAACAGCACCTGCTCCAGGGCCATGCCAAAGGTACTCCCAAGACCGACTTTTCGCGAATGGCCTCGGCCATCGGCAAAGACATAAGCAGCACCACTATCAAGCTTGGAAAGCTCGCACACCGTAAGTTGCCTCTGGCCGCTCCCGTCAGTCGTTAACTGGTCCTGGTCTAGTCGCGAAGCGGAAAACATTGTTCGACGATCGGCCCGTGGAGATCAGTGTACGTGTCCTCCCCATGCATACTGTATGCCAGTGCTCATGCATCCTCCTCCACTCGTTCAGGAACTGACCTACATTATTAAACAAGACATAGCCAACATCAACCGACAGATAGCCGCTCTGCAATCGTTCCTTAAGCAGCATAATGCTCAGAGTGGTTCAAGGTCCACAGAAGGAAAACAAATCGAGGAACATAACCACAACATCGTCATGATGTTGCAGAACAAACTTGCAAACACTAGCATGAGCTTCAAGGATGTACTCGAGGTCCGAACGCAGGCAAGTTGAACAACGCTCTACCTCGATGCACTATCTGACCGGATGTTGTGTAGAACATGAAGGAGTCAAAGGACCGCACAGAACAGTTCATGTACTCCACGGCCGCAGCAGCTCACCAGGCACCCCAAAGTTAGCATGCTGTCAAAAGTTGCAATCCTACAAGCTCGACTAATTGTCCACAGATTCACTTTTATTGAATGGAAGACATGACCCAATGGGTGACGGAAGTGGAAGCCGTCCAAGCTCCAAAGGCAAAGGAAGACAGGCACAAAACGGCGACGTTCTAGCTATGGACTTGGATTCCGCTGAGGGTGGTGTGGCAGCATACGGTGGAAGCAGTGCCTTTTCGCAGATGCAGTTAGTAGAACAACAGGTATGGAACATCTTTCTCCCGCGGGTTACGCACTAATCAGCGACCAGGATTCATACATCCAGTCTCGGTCAACAGCGATCGAGTCAATCGAGTCTACAATAGCGGAATTGGGGCAAATATTCACTCAACTGGCGCATATGGTTGCAGAACAGCGGGAAACGGTACAACGGATCGATGCTGACACGCTAGATATTGCGTCGAATGTCAGTGGAGCTCAAAGGGAGTTACTTAAATACTACGCCAGTATATCTAGTAATCGGTGGTTGATGCTCAAGGTTTTTGGGGTGTTGATCGTCTTCGTGAGTCTCTTCAAATTTCTTGAGAGATTTGACTGACGGCTTTCCAGTTCCTTGTATTTATTCTAGTTTCATAAGGCGGACGTTGAGCGCCACGCCGCCAACCACCATCACACATAATGGACATTTAATGACACTGACTACAACCATCCACGATCGTTTGTGGCTCTATCCTACTGGTATAGCGTTCACACCTGTTCGGAAATCTTTGACCGAGGACCTTCGTTTTTTAGAGCCCTTCTGATGTTTCTGGCCTCCTCGGTGGGTCTCTTGTTCTTCGACATCACCAACTGTCCAAGTTCGCTTGCGAGAGTGGGTTTGCTCCGTACCAGATGTGACCGAGAAACGCTGGGTACCGCTAGATTGCGCATCCGCCTTGGGGTCTTGCCGTTTTCGCTGAGAGAATCTGATAAGTTGCGCAAAATCAACTATACGGTTATGACATACTCGTTGTCCGTCCAACTCTTTGTTGCGCTCCTTGAGCTTCTTCATACGGGTTAAGCCTTTTCCACCCCCGCCGGCAGTCAGTTCTACGTTGATCTGGCGTCCGTCGAGTTCTGAATGGTGAAGCTTGAGTCCCTGCTGCAGCGCACCGCGATGCGTGAACTCCAAGAAAGCGCAACCTTTGGATTTCATGACAATTTTCGTCGGTGTTTTCGTGGATGGTTTAGGTGTTAGTAGTCGTACAGTGGGTGGTGGAACTTTCGAGATGTGAACATTCAATATTCAGGTTCGTTGAACAAGTTCATATCAACACACCACATATTGAGAAATGTGCTTGAATGGTCTCGGTGGTCGTGGTATATTTGAGATTACCTGGCAAAGGGTGAGGGAAACCATAAGGTATCGACAAGAAATATCGTACCAAGAAAAAGAATGAACCTCTGTTTCGTCTCCTCGCTCTCTCTCCCTGTCTCTCCAGCTCCGACGTCATCTTCTACAAGTTCTTCCATATCGTCGAGAGGACTCCCGTCAGACCCTTTTCTTCGCTTTGGTTTCGGTTTGTCTGACTCTAGGGTTCCCTTCGTTTCTTCACCAGCTTTCCGCTTCGCTTTCCTCGCTGCCACCACCACCCGCTTTTCTGGGTCCTCGTCTGCTCTTGCTTTCCCTTTCCCGACCAAAGCTTCTGCACTGACTTGACGGTGTTGTTGAGCTTGCGTATCATCAACAAGAACCTGATCTTCGAGGCTAGGGACATCGACCCCGTCTTCTGAGTCGCCAATAACACCTAGCGCGTTGTCCTTGCTTTTGGTGTGTTTCCGTTCTCGAAAAGCGACACCTTTCTTCTGGCGCTTTGTGAGCTTTGCTGTGGGGAACATTGATCACAAACCGAGCAGCCTCAGAGCTGGAAGCGAATGCCGTAAGTAATAAAGAATGACACAGCCCGGCTATTTATGTATGCGCGCGTCTCCCTTGAATGCTTTTGTCTGTCCCAAAACCAGCGACTAGCAATCAAGCTACTCGAGGACAACTAATGAATACATACCCACTGATCTATCTTCCAATAACATTACATCACGCGACCCCCTGTAACCCGGTCTAGCAGAAGGCACCCTCCAAGGAACTGCCCAGGCGATGTACAGTCGCCAAGAGCATCGTATAGGTCAGCCGAGCGTCAGACAATTGACACCTTCCCCGGCTCCTTCAATATCCCTTTCCTCACCATCCAACCCTCGTCGATGTCTCGGAATCGGACGTAATATCGGGCTTGAAAGTCCAATCGCGGGACGCAGAATGGGGCTTGAAGATACGCTCATTGGCCCAATTCCAACTTGCCGTGAAGTCGAATAGCTGGGAAACGGATATGCGGCAATAGTCGGAGACGACGCCGCCGAACTGGATGCAGGCACCGGAATAGACAAAGGGATGGGAAGCGAGGGTCTCCCGTTTGGGGTACGAGGGTAGGATAGCGACGGATGAGATTCTCGCAGATACGATATTGAGGGGGACACCGCTCTTCGTTTTGCCGCGGTGGGGTACGGGTCATACCGATCGTCAACTGCGTGCATGTGTAAACCTTGTTGTCGTATCTAA
>JBBPNE010000044.1:0-87839 GCA_038090735.1 Xerocomellus amylosporus | reverse complement strand
CAAAGCAACCGGTCCAGCAGCACATGAGCTGTGCTTTGTCTGGACCTCCTACGCCGTGACGGGAGCGCAGATGTTCGGAAAACTCGAGACCTTGGACAACCAAGCCACAAACGGCCTGGCCATTTGTCCAACAGCAAGGGTAGAAGTGGTGTTGGGGGAGATTCGCGGGTGCTTGACAGAGTCTCGCCTCGTCCTAGGGTTTAGGCAGTCAATATCATCCTTCGCCAGTCCGAGTTGACGAAGTCCCTACCTCGTCCGTAAAGTCAGTGTTGAAACGTTGGTCCTGAGCCATGGTGAATGTGTGTGGGATTAGTGTATGACGGTAGAATGATGCAGGTATGAATGGTATTGCTGCTGATGCATCCTTCGCAGAGGTCTCTTGGTATTTATCAGTTCAGAAACCGCCGTGGAGGGCTCTCCAAATTGGTCATGTGGAGGGATGGACGCATGGAGGCCAACGAAGTAGGACATCCATTGGCGCCGGAGAGCAGCCCGGCCATTGGTATTGGCCAGCCTGGAGGCGGAATGACGTTCTAGAGGACCCTATCGATATCAGTGTGAGCAGACATATGCTGATTACCCATGCAATGGACGCCGTGGGTCGATTTCCCTTGTATTCTAGGAGAGCACCGCAGTAATCAAATTACGCTGATCTTGTGTAAATCAAACGTACCATGGTGAGCATTACATCCCTGGAAAGTGCAGCCAGACCATCCAGTGTTCCGGATGTTCAACCAACCCGAACGTCTTGACTATCGAGGATGTCAGGGATGACGTTGAAAGTGGAACAGATAAAGTCCTGGTTTAGGAAACATTCACATAATAACGCCACCTCGAAAGACCTTGAAGGCGTAGATTATACTAATGACCATGATCGGGGTCAACCCCTCTGACATGGTTTAAGGTTGCCGGAATGCCGGCGACAGCGTCTCTCCAGTTTATTCCTGCTATTGAAATCATATTCGCTGGCCTTTGACACCAAGGTGGCTGTTTTCAGGACGTCTTGAATCGGACTGATTTGGCGACTGTACAATGCACATGTCAGAGAATGCGTCTGCACTGCTCAGATACGGGGGAAAACCAATGGTCCCTTACGATCATGTCACACTCGACTTTTGCCACCCTCCGGATCGCAGAGCTCGGATTGTATCACATGTTGGCTTCCTTCGAGAGGAGTTCGGTAACCAAGCCATCGGCCGGGCACTCGTAGACGCTTGGGGGGTGTTTCGAATTTTTGGACGATCGATCGCTGGTGGCCTTGGTGCGTTAACCAGCTGTGGAATTAGAAGAGGCCAGCACCACGAAAAGCACGCCGCGGGATTCATACCCTGATCGAATCGCAAAATCGACGAGGCATAGCCATCCACTCCAGGTTCTGAAGAGTGTTCCGGTTTGGTCGCAGTGATCTCAGCCCGCCGGGAAGGACAAAAAATCTGACCTGTCCAGTGGCATTTCCTCGTTTGGAGGAAGGTTTTGACATGGAACACAACGTAGGCGAGCATTCTATCGAAGTTTGTGCGGCTGCGTGGTCGAGGTCAATTTTGGAGGAGATTGGCCGCAGTAAACCTGCACGTTGCTCCATTCGGAAAGACCTCCTACTACTTGGGAGCGAAGTAGGAAGCAGCGATTCTCCTCGGTCCATCAAGTCGTCGGCAACTTCCCTTTGGACCGTTTGATTCACCTCTATCACTGCGACTCGCTTGAAACGTTTTTTGATCATCCCCGCTACCCCAGCGTCATGGCTGACACGTTAACGGTTAAGCCACCCCACACGATCCTTTGACAGCTCAATGGAGCGCTCAATCATCCATTGAGCTGCAAGTCACTGCCTCGATGGCGGCTTTGAGCGAAGCATGTGGCTCTTTTCAAGCCATTCAACGTTGGCACGAAAATGCATACTAAGTAAACCGACAAGATCGGGGTTTCGCTCAATGTAGGTCATAACTCATGACTTGTCGAGTTTGCAGAATTCGTCCTCAGAGACGCGTAGCATCCGGGGCGCCAAGGCCACGGAGGGAGATACTGTCCATCCGACCGCTCTGCGTTGGCCCATTGCGGCCCTAGTCAGGATGGGACTCCATCCCCCTCCAACTGGGCGCTCTCACGGTGTCAACGACCTCAGGCTGATCCTCGTTGCCACGGACCCAGGCAACGACGCAAAGTTTCATTTGCGGCCTGCCAATGCACGCGATGGATGGCTCTGGACGCGAACTCCAAGCTCCACTTCTCCGCGTTTGGTGGCTAGATAACGATCCATGCGCTCCTGGAGTGCCACAGCCCATCATACACATCAGCTCCTTCGCGTCGTTGTGATGAGCCTATTTGCGCTTGCAGGGTAGGCGGCGACCTCCAGTACACACGCAATGGTGCACTTGCTCCCAATTGGTACTTAGTCCGATGCGGGCGGAGGCAAATTCACAAGTTCTAAAATTAATCATGTGAGGACGGAGAGCAATGTGTACAGTGTTAATTTTCCGTCTTTTGATTAGACGTCAGCCCTTGGCTAAGCTGGAAGCTCCTTCCGTAAGTTACAACCGTTAGATTATTCTAATCCTATTCATACCCTATAACTAGTTGTCCACTGTGGTATGCATATGACAATCTTTTTATTGTTGACAGTCACGCCAACCCTGAGAAGCCGACTTGCCATGTGCTCCACTCTCTAATACATAAGGATGCGCGTTCGCACAATAATGGCTGGGCGTATCGCACCTGCGTGCGTATGGAGTGGACGTCGAACAATAATGGCGTGGGCCAGCGCATGCGTGCGGGTGGAATGACAGTCTACATGCAGTCTTGTGTGTGTTGCTTGTGAGATCTGCTCGCTTTCAATTGCTGTCCCTGGATAGGATTTTCCAGGATCCGGGTAGCCCCCGGCCCGCCACCATCAATCTTCCGCATGAACGCGATCCCAGGCGCGAACGCGTCCCCGCCCGTTGTATCGCGCTCGAGATCGGGTCCAGGTGGAGCCCACATTCGACCCCCTCACTCACCCTACCGCTAGTGGCAACTGCCGCCACTGCCGAAAAGAAGCTGCACAACACAATGGGCCACGTTCAGCCAGCACCGTCCGAGGAGGAAATCAACTCTGACTCGGACTGGCGTAGATCGTGTTAGGGGTGTATGTACCGAGTGTATATTACCGGGTACCATATCACCCATGTCATGTCGGGGTGAATCATATTACAATTTACCCGGCTGACTCGGAATGCCCAAATCCGCGGCATGTTACAGTGGACGTGCAGTCCGAATGAAGTAAGAATGGGCGTCTAATAATATTACCGCCACTGCGAGCGGTGCAAGCTGCCTTGCCGCGTCCTGGGGATATGCAGTGAATATTATCCCTCTCAGACTGAGTTAGCAAGGTCGTCCCCTCGCTCGTAGAGTCATCACTGTGCATGAGTAATTTAACATCGAATCACGTATTAAGATATGGGGATCTCACTTGAATGGGGGTGTCTCCGGTCTTGTTGCGATTACCCTAAAGATAGTAGAAAATACTCACGCAACGTTTTGAAGGTAAACAGCTCCTAAAGATCTGAACGAGCGGCTTACAAGGAGGGAGGTTGCGATTCCACCTTTGGTGACTATATCATACTCGCGGGACACCGCCGCCTCGAGACACACTTCTCGCATTAAGTCTTCCTGCCCCAGCACCCCCTTGAATGAAATGTCAGAGTCCACACATGATTAAGATGCAGACGCAGACAACTCGAACCTTTTCCAGCAGAGCAATCCATTGACTGTCATGCGTCACAGCGATCCTCGCTGAAGGCTCCTGCACAATGAGTGTAAGATCCCGTAGATCTCAGATTGACGGTTATGCGTACCTTTGTTAGAAGATAACGGTTGATAATATCGGAGGGGTGGAAGGGCTGCAATTTCGTCAGTTCTCATAACTCCAAATAAAATATTTTTTGATTATACCTGTGACATTCGCGGTACACGTTCCACTGTTACGTGTTCATGCTTGCCTATTGATTTGTTGCCTGCTTCATACCGAGACTCTGGCGACTTCGGGAGGACGAACAATTTCCCAAGTAGAGTGAGCTGTTAAGATGGGACCTCCACTGCACCAACTTACACCGCGCAGGGGGTGCCTGGGTGTTTTTAAATGACGCAAGTGACCATGGATATGCTTTGTGAAACCCGGTAGCCAGGTATAGGGCGTCGTTTCTGGTGTCTCGGTAGAGTTGTTGTTGTTCTCGAGCAAACCGATACCAGTCGACTGCGTTCTGAATGACGACATCTAAAAGCAACAGTTCCTTCGCCTGTGAGGCTCAGCACCTGCTGGGAGAATAAACATTGCGCCTTCATTCTGTCATAAACCGGTGCTAGGCTGAGAAGGTTAGAAGAGTCATTGAATGGTCGAAAAAAACGACACACCTGTGGGCTTCGTCATTCAGGTCAAAGGGATCCATACAAGTAACCGTACAGTCCACACTAGAAGATGAAATAACACGACCAGGACACTCCGCATCAGGAGCGATCCTATAGTCTTCATGCCTCAGCTCGACCTGGGTGAAGCTATCGGGGACCCCGTCACTGCATTGCAGGTGCATGAAGGGGGCGTTCTCGAGCTAGAGTTATGTGAAAGAAGACATCAAAGCTACCATTCTCTGGAACGACAACGCCGATCTTGAGCCCCTCTAGTTGATAATTTTCTGGGAGTTCGATGTTTGGTTTGGGAGTCCACAGATGGTGTCCGGGGTGTGACAGAAGATTGCGCGTATATATGTCCGGCGGGAAGTTGGACATGGTTTGGCGCTGAGGACGTGGATGGATCTCGTCGACATGCTGTAGAGATGTCCCCAGTGCTATATATGTATAGCTAAGCGAGGCCTGCTCCCCTTCACAAGAGGACAAACCACTGGCACTGGCAGCTGCCAAGAAACCAACTGCCAAGAAGAGGAGTAATTCAAGTTGATCTATGGGTGGCAGTCGTATGTAGGGCCCGGGCCAATTAGGTCAGATTAAGGTCCGAAGTAACAGATGTTTGAAAACCTAACCTAGTGCCGTGCGGGCTCACCTACCTACAAGCCATTTAACCCGACTGAAATGCGCTGGCAAGCAACCGCAGTCAATTTACTTTGAAAATTCATACCGTAGAGCCAGGCACTACATATGTGTAAGATAGGCAAGGTGTCGGCGTGTAAAAGTGATAAGCATGCACAGTCGGGTTGTGAAATTCAGTCACAGTCCCTCTGGTCAATTCATGGTGTTCCATGACTTTCATGTGAATCCGCAGAACACCAGTTAGATTTGGTAAGATAGTACAAAGAAGTTACTAATCTTCTAGAGGTTGAAGCTGGCCGGTCGTGCGCCCGGCACGTGTCCGGTAGGTCATCGACGCATCATGCATCAGCCTCGTCGGCGGGTCGTACCTGACACGGCAAGGAAGTCCCACAAGCCTCGCATACTGTTGTAATGTGCAGGTGCACGATGAGGTTGCGTTGCACGGTGATCCGTTGATCTACCACTCACATCTGTGAGTGGAGTCACTTGGCCGCAACGACCCAGTCATGCCAGTGCGTCCGATTGTGGTGAAGAGAGTACATCTTCGTATAGGCTTTGCGGTGTCCCTCAGAGTCAGGTTCGAGTGGGTTCAGGGAATCCAAAGGCGTGTGTTCCGCAACGGCGAACCCTTGCATGAGGGAATAACAGGGATCGAAACTCCCCACCGACGTCGGATCTTCCATCCAATCAAGGACAAATATACATTGTTCGCAAGTAGAGGCAGGTCTGAGAAATCAGAAAGAGGCATATCCCGTCACCTGCGTGCTCAGCGAGACGATTCAACTGTTGAAATCACAATGATCCCCGGTGTCACAGACTCCGAGCGCCCCTCCGTGGTAGGATCTGGATCGCTTCAGTTTTCCCCCAGCTCGTGTGGGACACGAGGGACTCCTGTGGTAAGCTGTGAATGTATAAAGTGGAGCACAGTCTCGCGTCCAGCATGCAACCTGCCAAGGGCCCTGTTCTAAATGTACGAGGTTCGAAGCGCCAGGGATGACCGGTCTGACCCCGGAATTACTTGAAGCCCGCAGAGTTATCCCCTCCCTTTGCCGTAGCTTACGTCGACCATAGCTCTGAACATTGGAGGTTAGATAAACACTTGTCGAAACGAACAGTAGGACGACAAAAGCACCTCACCCGGCTTGGTCTTTGCGCGCTTCAAGCAGGGGGGACCAGCGCTTGCAAGTCGTCCGACGATGGTCGGTCGGACCATCGAATAATCCGTGTGCGCAGCAAGCCATGAGGAACTCGTTGGCTCGCTCCAAAACAACTGCATCGGGGCAAATGAACCTGGTGGCCAACTACTCGGATGACGGCGAAGTCGATCAAACGGGCACGCGGCGGCGGCGGCGGCGTAACACAGCTTACCAAGGAACACTCCTACTGGTTGGCGATCTGAGGAAACTGCGGCGATAAGAATGCCAACTAGGAGTGCGATAAAATACACGAGGTCAATTAGGTATGTATGTAGGCGTATACACATCAACGCTACACCAATCCAAAGGGTTAACTGATTTGGGGTAACCCATCGATCTTGAAGAATACAGATTGGATCTCTGCGTATACGTCTCTGCAGGAATGTGTGAATGTCGTTTCAAAAGGGAATGCTAGATGGGCCACTCACAGGCAGGTATCACTCAACCGACCGAGTGCTTCTTCGACACATGGCTTCGCAACGTATAGTCGCGGGTGAACTGTTCGGAGCAGTTTGGGCATGCGTGTTTGATTTCGAGGTGTTTCTCGTTGAGGTGTCTCATTAAGCTCTCTTTCTTCATCTCAGCAAAGCAACCGGTCCAGCAGCACATGAGCTGTGCTTTGTCTGGACCTCCTACGCCGTGACGGGAGCGCAGATGTTCGGAAAACTCGAGACCTTGGACAACCAAGCCACAAACGGCCTGGCCACTCGTCCAAAAGCAACGGTAGAAGTGGTGTTGAGGGAGGTTCGTGGACGGTGCAAGTTGACAGAGCATCGCCGAGTCCTGGGGTTTACGCAGTCAATATCATCCTTCAGCAGTCCGAGTTGACGAAGTCCCTACCTCGGCTGTAAAGTTGGTGTTGAAACGTTGGTCCTGAGTCATGGTGAACATGTGTGAGGAGATTAGTGTATGAATGGTATTGCTGCTGATGCATCCTTCGCAGAGGCCCCTTGGTATTTATGAGTTCAGAAACCGCCGTGGACGGCTCTTCGAATCGATCATGTGAAGGGATGCATGCATGGAGGCCACCATTGGTATTGGCCAGCCTGGAGGCGGAATGAAGTTCCAGAGGACCCTATCGATACCAGCCTGAGCAAACATAATGCTGATTACCCATGCAAAAGGAACGCCCCGGGCCGATTTCCTCTGTATTCTAAGAGAGCACCGCAGTAATAAAATCGTGCTGATCTTGCGTAAATCAAACATACCATGGTGAGTATTACATCCCTTAACATTGCCAGCCAGACCATCCAGTGTTCCGGATGTTCAACCAAGCCGAACGTCTTGACTATCGAGGACGTCAGGGATGCCGCTGAAAGTGGAACAGATGAGGTCATGGTCTGGGAAGCATTCACATAATATCGCCATGTCAGAGAACGCGTCTGCACTGCTCAGATAGCAGAAAACAAAAGATCTCATACGATCGTGTCCATCTGCTTTCGCCACCCTCACAGTCGTAGATCTTGGACTGTATTGCATATTGGCTCCCCCGAAAGTTTTCGGTAACTAAACCATCGACCGACAGTCGTAGACGCTGAGGATTGTTTCGAATTTTGAAACGATCGATCACTGGTGGCCTTGGATAACCAGCTGTATTGAACCGGAAGAACGCCACGAAGGACCGCCGTGGGATTCATGCTCAGAATCGCGACAATTAATAGGCATGCCAGCCCACACACTCCAGTTACATGCATGTTACACAGGCCATGAAATCGTTCTGAGGGGTGTTCCGGTTTGCTCGCAGTGATCGCGGCCCACCAGGAAGGACAAAAAAGCTGACCTTTTCGGTGGCATTTCCTCGTTTGAAGGCTTTTGGGGTGGAACAAAACGTAGACGGCGCGGCTAAGTGGTCGAGGTCAATTTCGGAGTAGATTCGCCAGTCTGAACCTGTGCAGTGCTCGATTCGGAAAGTCGTTCCCAAGTAATTGGGCGCAATGATTCCGTTCCATCCATTCATCTTCCATCATGCATTGCAACTTCAAACGTTTTCCATCATCCCCGCTACCCCAACATCACATATGGCTCACACGGTTGGGCCACCCCACCTGATTCTTCGATGACTCATTGAAAAGTTCAATCACCCGCCGCCCTGCAAGTCATTCAACGGCTGGTCTCGCTCAATGTAGGTCATGATTCCTCGTCGAATTTGCAAAGTCTATCCTCAGACACCCAGCATTCAAGACGCCAAGTCCACGGGGTGGCAGAGTGCGATACTTTCCATCCGTCCGCCGCGTTGGCCCGGACCCCCAACTGGGCACTCTCTCGGTTCGTTGACCTCCTCCGCCGTTATCTCGGATCTCCCACTGGCAGCCACCGATGGCGAATTTCATTTGTGCCCTGCCAATCCACGCGATAGAAGGCTCTGGGACGCGGGCTCCACGCTCCATTTCTCTGCGTTCGGTGGCTAGATAGGGATCCATACGTACTTGGAGTGCCGCGACCCTTCGTCATACACGCAAACAATGGTGCACTTGTTCCCAATTGGTAGTGTGTCTTTTCCCGAGGGCAAACTTACAAATTCAAAATTAATCGTGTGAGGACGGAGAGCAACATTTCCGACCTCGATGCGCAGTGTTGACTTCCTTCATTTGACTAGACGACATCATCTCCTTTGTTGTGAAGGCTGATCGGTGGTGATCTTCAATTGGACTTGCGTTTTCAGGGTAGGCGGTGACCTCTAGCACACGGGCGGGATGAAGCAATGGTGCACTTGTTCCCAACTGGTAGTGTGTCTCTTCCCGATACAGGTAGGGGCAAAATTGCAAGATCCCAAAATCGATCATGTGAGGACGGAGAGTAACATGTCCGACACTCGGTGTGCACAGTGTTGACTTTCCTTCATTCGATTAGACCTCAGCTCTTGTCTCCATCCCCAACTTGGTAACTTCAAGCGTCTCCTTTCGTAAGGCACAACGCGTTGGATTCAATTTCTAACCCCATTCATACCGTGATCCTCCCTGCCCGCATGCATATGTCAATCATGCCAACCCTGAAAGGCCAACTCGACATCGTGCCCCCACTCCAATACGTAAGGATCCTGTGCAGAACTCGTGCCAGAACAGATCAGCTCCTCCAATACTGTGCTAAATCATGTATCCGGTCGAGCACGACCGTAAAGTACGACGTCTCGTTCAACAGCGCCTCAAAGTGTTTGATGGCTTCCTCTTCCGTGAGATCCAGCCGGAACTTTTCCTGGATCTGTTCGTGCACGTCGCGATGTTTGATATCGGGTATATTGGCGTCGACCATGAGCGCGACCAGGTTCAAAATGAGATTGGCGCTCTTGCGCAGGATGGTAAAGGCTGTGAAACAGAAGTTCTTGAAACGCGCATAATGCGTGGATTGGGCGCCCCCCATGCCATCGACCATTTCTTTACATACTTTCACGGGAGGCGGGAACGGCTTCGGATCACGGCCCAGGATATAACCAAAGTCGACTGTCGATAAGCGTTAGCCGCCCATCACAAGAGATTAACTCGGGAAGATACCATGAAAGAAATGCCCTAAATGTGGAGAACGATGAGCATGCGCTTGAAAATAAGCATGAAAACGAACCATCGGGTGTGAGTAATAAATTATCCAAATGACGGTCTCCAACGCCAAGTAGATACGTGACGACGCAATATCCAGCTACAGCTTGGTCAATGGCTGTTCTTGGACCATGCGACCAAAAATAAACGCGTACCGCAACTACGAACGAACGTGTCAATGACACTCGGCTCCACGCCATACGTGCCTACGCTTCCCTCGTCTGGATGGCTTGAACGCAGATAGTTGAGTAGCGTTCCATGTTCGCTGACTATTGCGGCTATCGTCTTGCTTGGAATAAACTGAGCCATACCCTGCAATGGTCCGGTAGCCAGGACATCGTATGGTATCAATTTCAAATCCAAATTCTCTTTTCGCAATAACTGGTCCATGAGCGTAAAAAGCTGCAATACCAGTTGGTCCTGTCGCATGTCGTCTCCATCTTTGAACATGACAGGGTATTCCGAACCATCCACGCATTGGAAATAGAGCAAGAATGGGAATTGATTGGATTTGAACACGGAAGATTTCTCGGCATTGATGCCGGTGATCTCGATTCGAGCGTTCAGAGGTAGCGGAAGCGGAGGGATGCTGACAAGGCCATTCTTCGAGTCGTTTATGAACGAGCGCAGTTTTTCGATCTTTTTTGGCCGAGGGTCTTTTGATGTCCTGATGTCTCTTGCGCGCTTGGCCAATGTCTCGACCATGATGCCTTGCCTTCGCATAAGCTCGCGACGTTCGCTGCCACCTTCCGACTACAGAGAGCATGAGATATCCAGTTAGCGACCAGAACGAGGATGTACGCGCCTCGAGTATCTTGCTCAGAAACTTGAACACAACTCTGCCATACATTTTCGCCACTGTTCTATCCTCCAGAGCAACCTCAACCATGAGGTACCAATACAATCGGTTACCCATTACATGATTCGTTACTCCGCGAGCAATCAAGAAGTCGGACAGTCCACTGTCGTCGTATGATATTGCGCTCGTCGTCGACCGTGAGGACCGCTGATCACTCGCAGCGCTCTCAAACTTGAGCGCCTGAACGAGCTGGAGTAGATACAACATGAGCTCCTAAAGCATTCCGTTAATGGGGTCAGGTGAACGATAATGGGAAATCGTATAGTCACGTCGTCGTCAGCGCGATTTAGCTGTCTGACCGCAAACGCTCTCACGCGCGAGTCCAATGTGCCAGGACCCAGTAGCTCAAGGGCGTCGTCGGTATCTACCTCCGTCCACATAGGCAATAACTCTTCGACCGCCTGTTTGACTTCCGAGGGATCTCTCCAAGTCACCGATTTTAGGAACTTGGTCAAGCCACGCTTGTCTCTTGCGAGGTAAAAGCGGAACTTCCAGATCAAGTCTTTCTCCTCTGAAGTGAGAGGCTGTGAAGGAGGGTAGCCGAGGATTTCCTGAAGTAATAATATCGTCAAGGTGCGTGTAAACGATGAGGGTCCGAATACTTACCCCCAGCTCGTCTCTGATCTTGGCATTTGGTTTGAGTTCTCTGTCGTATGGACTGCTCCGATGGCTCCGGACGAGACGACGATGCTTATCCTCTACAGGATTTTCGCGTGACATCTCGGGATCTAAGACCGCCCAGATGTTAGGATCAGTCGCGAACGAGGGTGGAAGAACAGGCGCAGCGGGTGTTTGAGCAACCGTTGTTGGTGTGGTGGAAGTTGATGGCGTATTCTGGGCCTCCTGTCCAGATCCCATCAGTCTCACAACTCATCTGAAATTTCGGTATACTTGCAGGTTCGCTGAAGACCACCGGAAAGTCGAAGCGAGGCAGATCGATGTACAAGAACATGTTTTCGGACTTTGCGGTCTCGGCCTGTGACGGTCAGCCAGCCCAACGTAATACGACAAGTAGCGAGCACTCACGGCGTGTATTTCCTCCATTCTTCGAAACGCCATCTTATCGAGCCAATCTGACTTTGGGAGATCCCCCCGTTCATACTTTTTCACGAACTAAGGTAGCGAATTGTGTGGAAAGTCGCGTGGATTGAGGGAGTAAACAAACCTTTTCTAACCGACCCATTTCATCCCTCGTGCCCAATTTGCTGGGTGTAGTTGTGTCCATTGACCCATCTGCCTCCTTACCAGGCCACAATAAAAGCCTGTGTTTACCCCTTCGCAGGGTCCTGGACCACGATGAACGGTGGATGCATGAATCGAAGACACCAGCCTACCATTTCTTTCCGAACAATCTAAAAGTCGTGCCACCCACCGGAACGGCCGAGCGTGGAGCTCCAATATCCCATACAGTAAAGGTGATCTGAGAGCTCAGCGGGAGATCACAATATCGTATTGGGAGCGATACCCATTCGTTCCAGCTGTACCAGTGAATGCGAGTAGGTGGGTAAGCACTTGAAAGCGTCTAAGAGGCGGTACATACGTGTAGCTGGTTTTGAACGCCTTGAAGGACGTCCTGAATGGGATCGTCAGGGGTTTGTTGTCAGCTACCAGCTGGCAGGTGACATAGAGATCTGAGAGTGACCTGTCTCGATATTAGTCCTGCCGCAACGATGAAGAGAACAAGGTGGAGAGTCGTACGAAGATTGAGCACCATGAAACCGCAGTTCTGGGTTCTCCAGTACATCCGAAACCGAGCTTCGTGGTCTTGTTCCTTCGAGTTGTGAGCTGGATCGGGAAGTCGTTAGGCATAAGTTGTTGGAATACCAGCCAGAATCAGTGCGTACATCCGCAAAGTCAGCGGTAGCTTTAGGTCGGAAAGCTTGGCAAAAGTGAAGTCATCGCGATTGTCCTTGTCCATGGCCGTTCTTCAGTGACACCCCCTACAGAGGGTGGAATCTATGACAGAGGACGAAGTCACCGTGTACTGGCAAGTTAACGTCCTGGAACAGGAGCGCGTTGTCACGCATTTGGTTCGAAGAATCCTCAGTGACCAAAGCATTTCATTCCGTCCAATTGCACCCCTCACAACAGTAATGTACATGCGATGATCCTCTACAACTCGACTGCACCAATGGTGCTTTTAGCTCTGAGCACGAAGCGACCCTGCTCAAAGAAAGGAAGTGAAAATAATGGCCCAGAGCGGTATCACGTCAGGATATATCAGGTACTAGCAATCTACTCAGCCTTGTAGTCGGGGCGGAGCGAACGGACGACTTTGCCTAGATACCGCCAACTGAGCGACTGCACCACACTATAAAACGATATGGTCTCACCAGCTCTCCAGATTTCCTGGTCATCAATCTCCTTGAGCTCCTTGGCAAGGTCCTGGCGGTAGGTCGAACGGCCGTTGAACTCCAAGGATTTGCGAGTTTCAGTACCGTTTTTGACACTCTCGTAGAGCTTTTCGAAGACGGGGAGGTTCGTCTTTTCGAAGATGGGAGCCCAGTCGAGCGCTCCGCGACGGGCGGTCGTAGAGCAGGCGTTGTACATGTAGTCCATACTATTGGTAGGAAAATGATTGTTTGACACATAAAGAGTGGAATACAGGTATGAGCACTCACCCTTTTTGACCTATCAAGGGGTAGAGAGATTGAGTAGCCTCCTCGACGGTCTCGTTAAATGCCTCCGAAGGCGAGTGGCCGTTGGCACGGAGAACCTTGTATTGGGCACAGAACAAGCCCTCTGTTTGTTACATGAGACAGAGTCTCCCCTAGAATACCAACAAGCCAACTTACGGATAGCACCCATGAGCTATTCAAGTCAGTGAGTATAACGGAGTAAAGGTATTGGAATTGGAGACATACCACGCCTCGTTCACCGTACAAGTCAGAGTAAACCTCCTTCTCAAAGGTGGTCTCGTACAGGTAGCCAGAGCCGACGGCGACACCAAGAGCAACAGCCTTCTCCTTTGCCTTGCCTGTGACGTCCTGGAAGACGGCAATACTGGAGTTGATACCCCTACCCTCCTTGAAAAGAGTGCGGACGGTGCGACCTGAACCCTTGGGAGCGACGAGAATGACGTCGACATCAGGGGGAGGGATTACATGGGTGTCTTCCTTGTAGACGATGGAGAAACCATGCGAAAAGTAAAGCGTCTTGCCCTTTGTGACGAGAGGGGCAATGGTGGGCCACGTTTGTGATTGTGCGGCGTCGGAAAGAAGGTTCATGATGATTGTTCCGCGATTGATAGCTTCTTCGATGGGGAAGAGAGTTTCATTGGGTATCTATCGAAGACAGGTGAGCGAGGGGGAAAGCGAGGAAGGAAAGGACTGACCCAGCCATCCTCGAGAGCCTGTTTCCAGCTCTCGCCATCCTTGCGGACACCGATGATGACGTTGAGACCATTGTCACGCGCATTCAGACCCTGGCCATGGCCTTGAGAGCCATAGCCGATGAGGGCGAGGGTGTCGTTTTTGAAGTAGTCGTGAAGCTTGGCAAGGGGCCAGTCGCTGCGCTCATAGACGACCTCTTCCGAGCCTGCAAAGTTGAGGGTCTTGACGCCACGCGCAGGGACAGTCTTGTGGTGGTGTCAGCTAAAATAAACGAAGCGCGAATTTTCGTGAAATTACCTGGACTGCGGGACGGGGAGGAAGGGGGGAGCGGGCAAGGAGGGAGAAGGAGGCAGCCGTGGGACGAGGAGCACGACGGGCAAGGGCGCGAAGAGAGCGCGAGGAGAGACGCGATGCGATCGAGGCCATTGTTTGCAGTCAACTTGCTCGAGTCAATGCCGCCTTCTTTTTCTACCTCTCGGCAAACCCGGCCGAATGCGTTTCCGAAAATGTCCGATTACCTACAAGTCGACTCGTCACCGGCTCGGGAGATCGGAAATGCTATGCGTTACAAGGGCGTATGGGTTAAGCAACATATGTTTTACAAGGAGTCGACTGCACATCACGAAGAGCACTCATTCAACCTTCTTCAACTTCGCCTGGCCAAATACAATCTCATCAACCGCTTGTCTCTTTCCCTGCCCGCTCAACACCGCACCCCACACCGGTGTCAAGAGGGGAACAAACATCCCAACGCGCTGCTGGTACGCCTTGTACGCAACGGGGTACTTGGACAACGAAATAGACTCCGTCAACACGGTCGACGAGAGAAACAGTGTACACAACACCAGGCTTGGAGCAAGTGGTGCCAGCGATCCAACCGATGTCGGCATTTCTTGGCCGTACGGTCCATCCGCACACACCAGCGGGATCAAGTTGACGATGATCTAGCCACTGTCAGTAAATTCGCGAAATTTACCCGCAGCACAACGTACCCAGAAACTTTGCTCGCATAAAAAGTTCGGGTGCCTCGACCACGCCCACAGTCCCCTCGTCACAAATCCCCTTTCAGCATCCCGCTTCGTCCAGGCAATACGTGCTCCAAGCCATTCGTTCGGATTCGATTTACCAGAACGCTTGAATGTCTGATACGAATACTGCTGATTGTCCGCGATGAACTCCGTCAAAAGCGTGAGAAATCCAAATGCGCCAAGAACATAATCAGAAACACCCAGACTCGCGTGTGGTTGAGTAACTGCGATCTTGGCGGGAACACCAAGAAGAAAGAGGATAATATTTTGAGTCACGGCTGGGCGCCATGGTAAGCGTCGCGCCCTGTACCGATAGTTGAACGTACCGATGAACGTGAAGTTGAAAACCTGGAACAACCAAACAGGGATCTTCCCGCGAACGACCTGATACCGGTAGTCCTCGTCGCTCCTAATTTAAACAAGGCATGCGATGAGTCGCTCGTCGGTTCAGCTAGAAAACACATTTACGGATTGAAAAGTCCTCGTCGAAAGGTATTGTATGAGAGCCTGCGAGCCGCACGTTTAAAGGGTCATGCGATTAGATGGGAATCATCATGCACCTGAACATCCAGACAACCTGAATTCTTGCCATTAGACCAAGTCAAACGAATTTACAGACAACTCACGACCAAAGCAAGCATGAGTAACGCACGAGGGCTAAAGGTACCCACGAAAGACTCGTGAACTGCTCCTGGGGTGTGTGGAAGAAGGAATATCTGCGGGGTACGGGGCCAGAGCGGGAGAAGGGCATAATAGGCGGTGTACATGGTGGGAAGGAATGTCCAGAGTCTGTCCACCTGCGAGACGTTACCGGTGATGACGGACAGAACATATGCGATCAGTGTCACTCCCAGACAGAACTGAACTGGCCAGACGAAGAGGGGCGCTTGCTGGTTGAATACATGCATCATCGTCGATTAAGATCAGGCCGCAGCCCCTCTGCTTATCGTAAGGGGCCCTTGTTGACACTTGTTATTTTCCAAAGCTATTGCCATATTCGGTTATTCCAACGCCACTCGTCTTGTCATCTTCACGCCATGTCCACCAGCGTCCTCTTCTCCACATTCCCGCCTCTTCCCACTTTATCTCTCCGCGTCCCTTCAGAGACTCGCGTAAATGATCTTTACGACCTTCTCAGCGACCGCTACCCCGACCTACCCGCCTCCGATTCGTTGTACATCTCCTCACACAGCAGTTCACTCACCCCAGATACCCGTGTTTCAGAGCTGCATGGCGACTCGTCGGATCTCGTCACTCTACGGATTGTTCCACGTCTCCGTGGCGGAAAGGGTGGATTTGGCTCGCAGCTCCGTGCCGCTGGTGGTCGCATGAGCAGCCAGAAGACGAGCAATAATGACTCGTGCAGGGATCTCAGCGGCCGCAGGCTTAGCACCATCAAGACTGCTAAACGGTACGCTCATTCCCTCATTTCGTTGACACATATCTGACCTTCACTCAGCCTGGTCGACTATATGGAAACTGAAGAAGAGCGCAAGAAAGCCGCAGCAGAAGCTAAAAAGGCCAAGCTAGAGACCCTGGAGAGAAAGATTGCTTCAGCTTCAGCGGATCCCGAGTCTTCAGCCGGGAAAAAACATCGTTTTGACGATACCGAATACCTGGAAGAAAGTCGGGAAATCATTGACAACGTAAAATCTGCTGTTTCTACTGGTTGGTCCACTCCTCCGAGTAAATGCGGACTCGTCACTGAACGGACGTCTGTCAGGCTTGCTCAAAAAGAAGAAAAAGGCCAAGATCAACCATTCTTCGAGTTCTTCAGAAGGTTCGGATGCGCCCTCGGGGCAACGAAAGGATCACACCCCCGCGGTCCTCGGTCCTGCAGGAGCTAAGAAAGTCGTAACTTCCTCTGTAACTGTACCTGCCACAGTGACTGCATCAGCATAGGATCACGAGGTTTTGTATGTGTTGTGGATGTAATGTTTTAAGAGATATTATTCCCGCTACAGTAGTGGGTGCCTTCCAAAACTCCTCCTTGCAGGCTGATGTTGGTCACCTTGGCTCACACAATGCCATTGGCCCAACTCTGCAGCCACCCTAGTCAGGCCCTCATGATACCATCAGCAAAATTTCTCAGCCTCCCCACTGCATGATACCCACATCCTGAATCCATGTACAGCACACTTGGTCCATTGGTCTGGCTCCATGCACACCTCACTCGGGCCTGATGCATTTATTGGTCCCTAAATCCTTATATGATGTGGGCCCAACCTGGGTGTAAGTAGCCCAACTGCCATGAATAGCTGTTACACCAACTTGAAAAGGTACTTAGAATACTGACACAAACTTCGTCAACAAACGTCACAGACTCGGACGCGACGCGCGTGATAACCAGGTGACCCGCACACTCGTACAACCCAGAGTACACCTTACTCATGTTGTGTTACCGAGAACCCTCGCCAAACGACACGAACCTCAACAGCTCAGGGTCGAGGTTAGGACCCGCTCCAAGAATATCAAGCACGATACGGGAAGTAGGTCGGTCGTCGCCGGATGTTGCCATCACAGACGTCGAGAATCGATTTACGCGTGTCGCCGTACTTGGTCGATGGTACGACGCAGCAAAGTCTTTCCTTCTGTGTAACAAGGAACCTGGCAAATTACGAAGTTGTCGTGATTCTCTGGTGCACGAGGCGAACCAAAGTTGATTGAGGCGATGAACTTGAACGCGTGCATATGCTGGCCCACCGTCATGACCGACAACGCGAGAAGGATGTACTGTGAGAACAAACACTGGGGCGAATTTCGGCTGCCCACCGTTCCGAGGATTCGGAGGCACGCCTCCCGTGCGGCGAGCGTCCCAGAATCAATGTTAATGTTATCGGTCGCCCGCGCTAAGTTGGACCCACGGACTGACCGAACCAGAAATACCGTTGCAAAGTGCGCGGACCTGCCAAGATGGTGAAAAAAGTGCAAGCAAATGGAGCGAGCGACACACCTGAAGTTTGAACAGGGAACAAGTTTAGAAGCATCTACACCACGGTCCGTACTGCGAGATCGCCTTCGAAGGGATAACAGTGACGACTCGCTGACGCGCCGCCGCGACTGAAGACGTGCTCCGTCGGACGGATTGTGACAGCCCAAGAATTGCGATGACCGCACGAGCTTCTCCCGCCATGACGAATGTCCTCACGCATTCGGCCGAAGCAGCACTTGAACAGTATCCATGTTCATGCGGTCGTGTGTCACGATCATGCATTTAAGGGTAGTCGCGAACCAGACGTGTGCACCTTCGGAAACTTCCGGTTACCTTGGGCGTGGTGTTAAGCCCCGAGTGTCCTAAAACGCTAAAACGTCTGGTCACACGACTGCATTTAAAGGTACGAGCCTGAGGGGAAACAGCCAATAAAGTGTGTCGTGGGTCATCGGTGCGTGCGTGTACGTCAGTCTCGCCCATGTTGCGGGCCCGACCCCACGACAGCACTGGGCCAGTCGCTGACCTCCAAGTATGCTGCAGCATACTCTTATCTTTCGTCTCCGCTGCGTTCTGGCGCTAATCATGTCGACGCCACCAGTTCATTAAATCCATTGAACCTTCTAAGCGATCCCCAAAAATGTCTTACAGCACAGGTACCGTTCAACGAGAGTTCGCTTGATCCGGAACAAACGCCAGATAACTTGATTCACATTAGGAAAGACTGGTATTTTGTCTTCAACCGCCCTGCCTGACTGATGCGCGCGGCCCAAGACTCTCACAGACCCCAAGCAACTGAGAAAACCTCGCCCCTATCGAGCCTGTTGCTCGCCACTGGCGGCACGCCGGTGTCAACATGTTCCACGCTGGTGGGGTATCGGACACCAGGCCTCGTTAAGGAGCCATATATTCGTCCTTATCAACGGTTGCGTAAACCGTCCCCCGGGGTCTCTTGCACTAATCTGCAAACTCGGCCGAACGTTCAACTTGGTTGACCGCCCTCCAATCACAACCCTCAAATGGCCTGCTGCTCACGCGATAAATAGTCTGCAATCTTGATTGGACCCCGACCTGATTCGTAGCTCCCGACCACATTATTGTGCATAACATCATGGAAAGAAACAGTGAAGAATTAGTCTACAGCCCTCAGTCCCTTCTGGACACCGACCTGTACCAGGTAATGTGCATCCTTACCGTTCGGCCTCGTCAGCTAAGCGCAAGGGGCACGCAGTTCACAATTCAGCAAGCTATCGTGCATCACTTCCCAGACACACGAGCACTTTACAGATTCACCAACCGGGACACCGATGTATTATTCCCCCGCAAATTCGTCGATCTACTTCACAGGTCCATCCAACGTATGTCCTACCCCGTAATATTCGCTCTGCAGTTTGTTAAAGTCTGTCAGGATTTCGGGATCTGCATCTGACAATTGAGGAGAAGACCTGGTTGGCGAATACATGCCCCTACTTCTCCAATGACTATCTCGAGTATCTTTCGGAATTTCAGTTCAATCCGGCGCAAATATCAATCAGGTTCATTCCGGTGTCTGACAATGACGAAGAAGGCAGAGTCGAGATAGAAGCCAGCGGTCTATGGAAAGAGGCCATACTCTGGGAGGTCCCCCTACGCGCTTGTTTAAGCGAACTCTACTTCCGGGTTGGCGCAACCGACTGGAGCTATGAAGGCCAGAAAGGTGAACGTCACGCTTTGTATTCTTGTTCATGGATAAAACTTGCTCCACAGAGAATGCGTCTGCAAAGGCGCGGTCATTGTTGCAAGCAGGATGTACCTTTTGCGAATTCGGGACTCAGAGAAGGCGGTCATTTTATACCCAGGACCTCGTTCTTGCAACTCTTAAACAAGAGGCCGACCAATACCCAGGTCAAGGAGTCTTTGTTGGAACGAGCAATGTCCGCATCATCGTCGAATGTTCTTTCACCGTCATTTTTATAAACTAATTTAAATCCACGAAGGGCTACTTCGCAAAGAAATATGACATTCATCCGGTGGCTACTCTCGCGCAGTACGTCCCTTGTCTGTTAGCTGATCTGGTATGCTTATGGACGTGGTAGTGAATGGTTCATGGGGGTAAGCATCATGTGACGTTTCACTTACGAAAGGGAGTTATACCTTATCCAGGTCGGAGCATTGAAGGGTTATGAAGGTGCAAATGCGAAAGCCTTGGCGCTTTGGCAGGAAACCTACCCGAACAACTCGTTCGTCGCGCTCACCGACACCTTCTCTACAGAAGTCTTTTTCCAGGCATGTCTCCCCCTTCTCAGCCGGTCGTCCAATTCTTAGCGAACCCAAACAAAACAGGATTTTACAAAAGATCCAGCATGCGCCGAAAAATGGACCGGCCTCAGACAGGACTCTGGCAACCCCTTCGAGTTTGCGCCAGCAGCCAAGGCAATGTATGAGAGTATTGGAATTGATATCCGCACGAAGACCATCATCTATTCCGACGCTCTGATTTTGGACAGGGTGCTTGAATTGAAGAAGCAGTGTGATGACGTCGGCTTTAGGTGTGAGTGAATTTTGGTTGGGAACCATCCGTTGGTTGTCATATCATTTTCCAGGTGCTTTTGGAATTGGAACATTCTTTATGAATGACTTCAAGACGAAGAGTAGCGGCTACACGGAGAAAAGTAGAGCTCTCAACACGGTCATCAAACTTGCCAGGGTTGACGACAGAGATTGCGTCAAACTCACAGATGACATGAGTAAGGTGCGGTGCGCGGGCGATTTCCCCCACACAGTCCTGACATTTCCACCCCCAGAACACTGGAGACAAAGCATCCGTGGAATTTGTGAAGAAGCTGTACGGGTTACCCAACTAAGTTGTGCAAAGGAACGGAGACCGCGAAGATGCATATGTACATATCTATATTGTGTGCCATGACTTCAGCGATATGTTGTCACTTATAGGAGCGAAAGCAAAACTGCTTCCGTCTCTTGGATATCCCAAACCTGCACTAACATCCTGAGTTTCTACCAGAAGCGTTCCACCAACCCTAGCGCCAGCTGTCTCGTGCGTTTGCCCTCCCCAGGTGATGCCGCAGGTCCCATTTGCATACCTGTGGGGGAATGAGTGCAAAAATATATGGCCCCTCCACAGCTTGATGACGAAGGTTTGTCATAATGTTGTTGAGAAGTGAGTCTTCAAGAGAAATAAATCCCCGATGACCCTCTCGTGATTTCAGATGAAAACCCGGTGATGTGAGATTGCACGTCGCACGAGTAAACTATTATGAGTTGCCGCCAGACGGAAGCCGCTATAAGCAGTTAGAGTATCATCGACCCTATCCTTTCTCTGTTGGGGGCTTGTGGGGAGACGGAAGGGGGTGAAGGAGCGGTGGTTGCTGATCCGGGCGACGCCAACCGATGAACAAAGAAGAGTACTCGTATTTCTATTTGCTGTAATTTAGTCACAGTTTCTTGAGTGTGTCGCCGACCTGGATTTCGGAAAGACATGCATGCAGGAACATCGAACATTGATCATTCGAGAAGAGTTGAGTCAGAATTGCTAAGTTGGAGAACCTGTGTCGTTGGCGAAAACTTTGATTTGGTGCCCCAAGCCAGGAGGCGAATAGCCATGCATCGTGTCATTGTCACTGTTCGGATCCCTGTGGTGTGAGCGTCACACCCACGAACTGGAAAAAACACCACAGGTCGCGCAGGAGCAAAAGGCCCAAACCACGCCATGGGATTTACTTCAGGTCTGTCGCCGTTGCGGGCCCGACCCCACCGATGCGCATATGCGCGTTTGTTCGCGACAGCATCTTCCATCCCACAAACTATCATCGAAAAGGTCGTGCAAAAGTACGCAGTTGATGTTCCCAATGGAAAAGTGGTCAAAGCAGGAGACTATGTTATGATTCGCCCAGAGCATGTCATGACACACGATAACACTGGGCCAGTCATCTCCAAGTATGCATTCTCGTCTCCGTTGCGTTCTGGGGTTGATCATGTCGACGTCGACGTCAGGTTCAAATCCATAGGAGCTACCAAGATCACAGACCCCAAGCAACTTGTTTTCACCCTCGACCATGATGTCCAAAACAAATCCGAAAAGAACCTCGCCAAATACTTCGCTATCGAGTCATTTGGTCGCCAGCACGGTGTCGACTTCTTCCCCGCTGGTCGGGGTATCGGACACCAGATCCTCATTGAAGAGGGATATGCGTTTCCCTATACCCTCACCGTTGCCAGCGACAGTCACAGCAACATGTATGGTGGTGTCGGTTGCGTCGGTACTCCAATCGTCCGCACAGACGCAGCTGCGCTTTGGGCAACTGGGAAGACTTGGTGGCAGGTCCCTCGGATGGTCAAGGTGGAACTCAGAGGTAAATTGGCCCCTGGAGTGACAGGGAAGGACGTCATCGTGGCCCTTTGCGGCTCCTTCAACAAGGATGAGGTCCTAAACGCTGCTATCGAATTCACGGGCGAAGGCGTTGCTTCTCTCTCGATCGATGAACGTCTCACGATTGCAAATATGACGACGGAATGGGGTGCCCTCGTTGGCGTTTTCCCGGTCGATCAGACGCTCCTCGAGTGGTACGAACAAGCACTCAAGAGGGCTGGACTCGGTACTTATGGTATCCCTGCCCTGCCGGAACACCCCCGCATCAACCGACAGCGTCTTGACGCGCTCAGGGCTACCCCTCTTACTTCGGATACTGGTGCCTCGTACTCCTCACATCTCGTTTTCGACCTTTCCACGCTCGTCCCACATGTCTCAGGCCCAAATAGCGTCAAAATATCTACACCGCTACCAAAGCTTGAAGAAACCTGCATACCCATCCAGAAAGCTTACCTCGTCAGCTGCACCAACTCACGTGTTTCAGATATCGCAGAGGCGGCAGCAGTCATGGAAGGAAACAGGGTTGCACAAGGAGTTGAGTTCTATATTGCCGCAGCAAGTTCATTGGTCCAGCAGGAGTCTGAACGGCTTGGACATTGGGACACACTTGTCGCCTCTGGCGCTAAAGTTCTTCCTGCCGGATGCGGGCCCTGCATTGGTCTCGGCACGGGTCTTCTCCAGGAAGGAGAGACTGGAATTAGCGCGACGAACAGGAACTACAAGGGTCGCATGGGCCACCCTAAAGCGCAAGCATATCTAGCAAGCCCAGCGGTGGTCGCTGCCAGTGCCATCAAAGGGTATATCTGTGGTCCAGACTCACTCGACTCCACCAGTCTACCTCCACCTGACGCGCCTACCTTTTACGTAGTCCCCTCGGAACCGCTCACTGCTTCATCTGACACTTCGGTGCAGATGGCAGATGAACCTCTCTTCCCTGGCTTCCCATCCGTCTTCTCGGGTCGCCTGCTATTTGCACCTCAAGACAACCTGAACACGGATGCTCTCTATCCCGGAAAATATACCTACCAAGACGACATCACCCTTGAGCGACAAGCTCAGGTCGTCATGGAGAACTACGACCCCACCTTTGCAAACACAGTGGCCTCAATGATTACAGACCAGCGACTTTCCAATCCCCCTGCACCAATCGACGGCGACGACATCACGAAAGAGGGTGTCATACTAGTCTCTGGGTACAACTTTGGCACAGGCTCATCCCGCGAGCAGGCTGCGACCGCGCTCAAAGCTGCGGGTGTCCCTGTCGTAATTGCGGGCTCTTTCGGGGACATCTTCAAACGGAACGCCATCAACAATGGACTCGTATGCCTGGAGTGTCCTGGGCTCGTGGAGGATATCACGGACGCCTATGCTAGGGATGGGAAACGCGGTGGTGGGGGTAGGAAGGGTGAGCTCACCGTAAATGAGGGTCACGAGATACGGATCAACATGCGAGACGGGTCTGTCGTCGTCAAGGGTCCCGAACACGAAAAACAGTACGCAATCCGCACGGTCGGTGCCAGCGTGCAGGAGCTCTGGGTCTGCGGAGGGCTCGAAGGATATATTCTGAAATCTATTCGATCGCAGTCATGACGCAGATACATTCATACGTGTATACATGTTTGTAGGGAAAGCACACAGTGATTATAGTATGCCTGGTGAATCTTTACAAACTCGACTTGCGCACTGGGCTTGACCGGGGATCAGGTGTCATCAAAAGCCCCCTCTCACGGTGGTCGGCAATGGGATGTATGAGGGTCGAGTCCTCAAACTTTGCAGCAGAGTAACAGATGCAGATTGCTCCATGTTCCATCATGTGGCTGATACAGAATTAGCTCCAGGTCCTTCGAAGGCTCGATATTGCTTCATGCGAAGGTCAAGTAAATACGAGTAACCCTTCCCGGGAGGATGACGTTCATACGTAGTCGTCTTATCATAGACGATACCCGCAACAGAAATCTATGGTGGAGAATCAGCAAAGGCCACCTGGTACGTTTTCACGATTGCCATTGCTCGGTGCTCACAAGGATATCGGCCGTCAATCCCTTGACGGGAGAAGCACAAGAACGGAGACGATGGTGGCGGTAGAGCACAGTCTCTGTCTCGTCGATCTTGACAATTTGATCGTTGACGTTCTGTGTCGTCAAAGAAAGACAAAAAAAAGACAAAAAATGCAACCCCGTTCCCCGGCAGACACGAGAGAAATGGCACTCACGTGGAACTCCTCCGGATACGGCCAGTCTTCGCTGCCTCTCGGCACCAAGGGCTCCTTGTCGGATAGGGACGGGTCGAGAATGCACCCCAGCGGGTGGTTAAAGATACGATCCACCTCTCCGACGCAGGGTTTCAATGTACCGAGAATGGCGGGATCCGTGAGGAACGCGACGACCGGCGTGACAATGAGTTGGGACTGAGAAAGAAACGGGGAGAGGGTACAGAGAGTATGGATATCAGGCGAATTTAGAGGAAGCCCGACTTCCTCGTGAGCTTCTCTGAACTGTCAAGCCAAAACGAGCGTCAAGCAATATTGGCAGACGAGAAAAGAAATTGATAGGGGAATCTTACAGCTGTATAGACGAGATCCGCGTCGGTCTCGTCTGCCTTGCCGCCTGGTAATGCTGTCTGTCCAGGATGAGCACGAAGTTGTTTAGAACGTGTGGTGAGGAGGACTCGAAGTTCGCCCCCTGTCTCGTAAAGCAGGACTAACACAGCGGCTAGTTTCTTTCTCGAAATGCCTGTCCTGCGGATTGGGGGCTCGGTGAGTTCGATGCGTCCAAAGCTTGAGTCTACACTGCACTAACAAATCTGGTCGCTGGCAAAGAATGTCGTGCGCGCGGAGTCGCTCGACACCACATCTAGTTCTCTTGGAAAAATCCTGCAGTTCCATAGTCATCGGTGGTGCCAACTATTCTACGAGTTTAGATATGTTCTGGCTTGCGGCGACAGGCGTGCAAATTTCGGCCGAGGAAAGTGAAGGAGGCACAAAATGCAAGAACAACTTGAGAACAACAATACATTCAAAAAAAATAGAGATAAATAGCACAGGGTCAAAAACACGGTAGTGCATAGCAGAGGTATCGAGTTGGGCAAACGAACAACTCACGTATCACGCTCGAGCTTTCGGTCGCGGAATGAATGAGGCCTGGCTAGCCGACTTGGATGATTTCCAAAGCTGCGCGCCTGCGTCCCCATCGTCGCCCTCGCTGTCCGGCGCGGCGCCCTCTACATATCCCACGCCCATAAATACGGGGGCGCCCCCACCCCCACCATGCGCAAGAAAACCTCTCCGCTTGCTCTTCGTCCCTGTGGCGATGAACACGTCCTCTTCCTTCTCTTCCGGATCCAGCTCGTCGTTGCATTCGTCGATGTCCGAAGAACGCGCTTCTGCAGTGCGTATCTCTTCGTCGAGCGTCTGACGCCGTCTGTTGGTTTTTTTGCGCTTGTTCTGGGAGCTCGATCCCGAAGTGGAGAGGCGCGCGTTCTGTTGTTGTTGTTGCAACGAAGCTCGTGGGCGGCCTTTCCCCGCCAAGGTAGGTTTCGGTTTCGGTTTGGTCGGTTTGGATTTAGGGACAGGGATGAGCGAGATAAATGGAACGGGTGCGGGATGTGAGCGTGCCCCGTCCTCGTCGTCCACGTCTGATTCCAGGGACGGGAGTGACTTGGGCCTCGGAGTCGCTCCTCGCTTGGTACGTGCCGGCGCCGAGGGTCTACGAGGAGTAGGTATAGGTATAGGAGATGTGGGAGGACGCTTTTTAAATAGATCAGAGGTACGGCGAGGTACGGAAACAGGACTGATGGTTCGGGGTTCTGGGTGTGAATGTTCTTCCATGTCGACATCAATGACTTCTATATGCCCTTCTTGAGTGTCTGTCTTGGAGGCTTTCTGGGCTACAGTGGTGGTTCGGGGCCCAGGGGGAGTCGATGGGACACGGTCCTCGATACTGTTCTCGTCTCGGTCATTGTCCGAACACAGCGAAGGTGTAGTCACGTCAGTTTCATTGGTCGACAGTGGGCGAGGCGGAAGAGAAAGACTGGAACGTGGCGATATTTCTGATGATGACGGGGCAGTATGCTGGTTCGTTCCCGAAGAAGATTGGAAAGATGACTGTGTCATACGGCGCTTCGCTGCGTACATCAAGCAGTACTAGTCAGGAAAAATTCAACGTTTAGGACAAGGAAATACGACATACGCGGTACGCCCGTGACCTCATCCACGTCGATTGCATCCACCTTGCGCTTCTGGCTCACCCGCACTTCCGGTTCCTTCGGTGTTGCCAACGCGGATGGTGGTACGGATGCAGCTAGCGAGGAACCGATCGGTACACGAAGGCTTGCTAATGAACGTCGACGCAGCAACTCCTTGGCACTGAGTTTGGCAAGGCTTGTTAACGCGGAGCTGGTTGTTACGCTGACGCTCTTGCTAAGTCCGGACGGTCCAGCTATTCCATCACCCCCCATCGCATTCGCACCAGAACCGACTTTTCTCAACTTGGCAGTCTTGATCTCGAGCAAGAACGCAGCCATCTTCTCAGATGGAACGTTTACAGTAGGCTGGCCCTGTCTCCTGGTCCTATTGAGTCCGGGGTTGTTGATGGGCGCTTCGACGGGTGTCATCGCGTGCCGCAGAGAGGCGCGAGCGGTCGCAAACATGGAAGTGGGAGTACAAGGCGTCGTGTCGATGCGCAGCGGAAGGGGTGGTGGTGGCGGTGGCGGCGGAGGCGGCGGAAAAGAGGGTGGGGGAGAAGACCGGACTTGACTTCTGGAGAGCTATCAAGACATGAGTTCAACGTGGCCAAGGAAACATGCAAGCAAAAATTCTCCACACCTCTTCCTTCAACTGTCTGACCTCTTCCTCGAGGGCTCTGATCCGCCGTTTATCTCGTTCGCGCTCATCCGAAGCCCGCCTGCTCTGGTTTCCGCTCAGACGTCTCTCGTGTTCGCGCTGCTCTTCCCGTGCGGCGTTTAACTCACGCTCCTTGGCATATACACCGCCATGCCCTGAGCTTCCACCGACAATAAAATCTAAATCGTCATCGTTCCTACTGTCTCGCGCTCGCTCTTTGCCTTTCCTGGAGGTCGTGGGTGGGGGGTCAAAGCTCGAGGTTGGGCGATGCGGAGACGCCTCGTCGACAGATCGAGCCTTGGAGACAGGCTTGACCGGAGACGAGTGTGGGCTAGGTAGCATGAGAGAAAAATCCGCCTCGGCGCCTTCCGTCGCGTTGAACCGGTGTACCGCATCCTGAACTGAAGCCACGGAACGAATGCGCCAAGGGGAAACGTACTGGTCGCGAAAAGGCTGGTTTGGGTCTACAGAGTCTGCACTCGGGATGGTGGACGAGTGCGCCCATGACGGTCCAGCTTCAGCTTCGTCTGGGTCGCTGTCGTAGGAAGGGTGAGATGGTTGGACAGAGATTGGGCCATTCGAGGCCGCTTGCGCGCGTCGGCCGCCATCTGGTTTTTCCGGCACGAGTGAGGGGGACCGAGGGAAGAGAGAACCAGGCATGGTGATTGACGGTTGTTTTTTCAACTTTGGCGGCAGAGGCACTGGAAACACGGACGGTGGTCGAGGCGCAGGAGATTTTGAGGGCTCCCGATCACTAGCTGAGAGTACTGCACACGCCAGCTCAACAACATACACGGTATGGGAGAAATAACCCTACCTCGGTCGTCGTCATCGTCGATATACGTTGGCTGTAAATGGTTGTAACGGGATTTTCTGGTGGCATCCGTTGATTTGGAGCGTGGTTTTGGACGAGACGGTTCAGGTTTGGAGCGTCTCTCGCGTTCCCGGTGGTGTTGAATTCTCGACCTGTACCTCGCCTTATCTTCGCTCATTTTTCTCTCCGAGTCTCGGTCGCGCCTCCTTCCTGAGCTCTTGATGCGCCTGGGCGATACAGGCTGGTTTTCCTGAGGATACCGCGGTCAGCATCGAAGGCATTCTGGTAGGATGTGACTGACTGGACCGGCCGTGGCATTGATAACGAAGGACTCTATTTCTCGCGAGACAAAGCTGAAGACATGCGAGAGAAGTCCACTGGAGTCGTCGGGGTGAGCCATGTCCGTCGGGCTCGAGAGAAATGCCAAAACAAGTGTTCAATGTGAAACGTGAGACCGGCTCGGTCGCAATAGACAACATCAACATTCGATGTCAACCGCGCGCGCTTAAGATACATCTACGCAATTTAATATAATTATGGAGGAATGTGGGGCTCCGCGCGTGAAATGTCGTCAACAACAGTGGTGTCCTTGATTACGAAAAGTAAAGCAAGCAACGATAAGATCGAGCGTACAAAGGAAATAAAGTCCAACAGCATTATAGCAGAGACAGCGAAATCCATTTCTTATCGGTATCCCGAATATGATTCATAACTCGGTGGTGCAGTGTGTCCGCTCGCGGCCAAAGATGCCCGCACGGCTGCGTACGGATCTGCAAATTGCATCGTCCGACTGACTCGTGGCGCGTTTGGGTCTCCAGCCGCTGATGGCGCAAACGAGCTCGACACGCCACCAAACCCTGACGGCGCAGGGTCCGAGAACGCGCCATACGCGTCCAGAGACTGGCGCGACGCGGCTGCGGGGGGTGTCGCATACCCACTGGTCCGCAGTGCACTGCTCGAGTACGCGGTGGTGTTCGGCGCAGTCGTGGCCGTGGTCGTAGTGGCTGCAGACCAGCGGTTAGAGTCTTCAAAGGGTGAGCCAGCAGCGTTGGAGTTCTCGTAGGTGGATCGTCGAGGAGCCATGGCTGCCGGTGGGGGACTGGTGGTAGTTTGGTGGGTCTGCGAGGAAGGTGGTGGCGCAGACCCGACAGGCTGATACGAGGTTGTCTCCAGCTCCTCCTCTGCCTCCTCAACCTCCTCGATATCCGGGCGGGTAAATGGGGGGTCTAATGGACGCGACGTTAGGTTACCTGATCGCCAATCTATGATGAGCAGGACGAGGGATGCAAGCCAGAAGCCTGGATCACACGTGAGTCAGTGCAAGGCTGGAGCTATGAGCAGCAATGCGATACCAAAAGTGAGCCAGAAGAATATGCACCCCGCTTTCTTCGTGCTGCACCATGAGGGCAAGCCATTGACAAAGTCATCGCCAAGCGACGCATGGGGGTCATTGCTGGCGTCTTTGCACCCTGCTTCCGTCCATGCTGAGATGGTCGTCACGAACCTAAAGGTGAAAGCGAGGGGGGTGCAATGCATGAGGAACGGAGATGTGGGGGCGTGGTGAGAGACAACGCACGCAATAAGAAGGCTGAATGTACAGCCAGTGCCCGTGAGAATGAACCCGACGCGTACCTCCTGGAGGGCTCGTGCAAGGCGGGTAAATTTATCGTACTTTTCGTAGACCACAGGGACAAACAGTAGAAAAAGAGACAGGAAGATGCCAGACACGGATACGAATAGAGCGAATCCGGTGAGGCCAGCTGTGAACAAGAGAGAAGTCAGCCATAAGACACGTGGGGAAGTAAGGTGTTACACACAGGGTCCGACGTTCCATTTTGCTTGGAAACTAGCGACGCTTGCAAAACAAGCCATGGAGAGGAAGTTGAAAAAGGCTTGAGAGGTATGGAAGATGATGGCTGGCTTGGATATTATCATCTGGAATCATCGGTAACTCGCGTCAATAGGGATGGAAAGGAATGATATGGAGAATAAATGACCGCAAGCCATACGACCCATAACAGGGGGACGAAGAGGAGAAAGACCAGCGTGCCAGACTGGTCCATACAAGCATCTGCAGAGAGCAGAGAGAAGAGAGAATTACGTAACTAAAGCTGGAAAGGACGTCGAGATTAAGATGTTGCGACGACCAACCAGACTGCAACGCGGCAGCAGCACGAACAAGACGGAGCGAAAAGAAACGGCGGAGGGAATCTCACGTCTTCCTGGTATCTAACAATTCCGGCTGTATTTCCTATGCCACCAGATACGGACTTGGAAACTCTAGCGTGCCTCCTCCTGGGCAGGATACGATCCAGTCCATCCTGCACGGATTCCAGGAAGGTCATCGCGGAGAATGGGGAGATGGAAAGGTGGGATGTGAGGGTAGGTGACAAGTGTGCTGGCTGGCTATGCAAATGCGCAGTCGACGTGGAGACCGTCGCCGAGACACCCTTGGACGCTGTTCGGCCCAGTACACGTGATATAAATTATGTAATACAGTGTCCCACTACTCAAAAGATGGCGTTCACCAAACCTCCACCGATCGCAGCACCTAGCAGGCCATTTCAGACTCGTGTCGGTATCAGCTGTGATCGAAAACCCACCGGCACCAAAGCCAACACCGCCAGCAGCAGAGTGTGCCATCTACACGTTGATCAGCGGAAATAACCTTTGCCAGTGCTCGCCAATTACCGTGTTGCCCAGACCACCAAACTTGTTCTTCTTCTCAGGCTGTCCCGACGCCTGCTGCAAGCCGACCGAGTTTACCCCGGCTCCGTTTGGCGGTGGCGTGTCCGATCCGTGCAGTGCAGCTCCAAACGGACGGTATAGTCTACCTGTGGTCGCCGGTGCCAATGCAGCAGACGCTAATTTCTCTACATAATTGGCGGGGAAGAGTGCCTCCTTTCCGCGTGCCCTGCCGAGCCACCAGTCCCCGTTCTTCTCCGAAACGACTTCGACCGTCTCGCCCGCAGCAAAGGACAGATCGTTTGCTTCCTGTCGTGAGAAATGGTCAATCGCGGCCCGAGGAATGGTCAGATACCCATACGGCCCCGTCCTCGTTGTAACTCCAGATAGCTCGAGCATACACAGCCGATGGCGTCGCTGCTAGTTGTCTTGGAGGTGGAGGAACAGCGCGTCCGCCAAGGGCTGGAGCGCCGACAACTCTGACTTGCGGCATGGGCGTGACGCTGGTTTGGGTCTGTACTGGGAGACGCCCGATGATCTCTTTCATGGTCGCCGCGTCCTGGGGGGAGAGATAGTTTTGTGATTCTAGAAATGCAACATCGAGCTGCATTTGGCTCGCAACATGCCCCAGAAGGGCTGCGGTTTTGTGTTCGTGAGCGACAGACATCGTGGATCGTAATGGCGCAGTAGACCGACGGGGGACGGCGAATAAATACTCCCTCGGCTGTGCTGATCGACGACGAGCAATTATTTAATAAATGTTTGCTTGATCTTGCAAAAAATAAATTTAATGAGGTAGACCATGTCCTCCGAGTCGACGCTCATCATCACCGCCGTCCCGGATTTCGTGTCTCCAGAGGAGCACAGAAACATCGTCGCATCCACACCCCCATCCTTCAGCGACATACGCCCCGTCCTTCGTCACAAGCAAGACAATGTCGCTGTAACTCTAGATCCTCGCCTCGATGCATTCACTCCAGAGGACGGTGCCAACGGCGTGCTGTATATCATCGAGAGGTGCGCCGATCTCCATTCAGTCCACACATGTCCGTTCACAAGTCGTCCAGCGCGCTCGTATTCATGTCGTCCACCGGCCGTGGATTCCAGGTCAAGTACCCCGCAATCACCCTTCACGCGATATCGCGTGGAGACGCGCCATCTATATACTGTCAGCTGGATGAGACGGACAATGGCTCTCAACCCGACGAGGCATCCGAAGATGCGCCGATGCGAGAACTGACGATCGTGCCCCAAGACCCTAATTCGCGTACGTCCCATCTCCGTCGCTCGCTCGAGCCTGCTCATGACTTCTCGCAGTGGAAGCCATCTTTGAAGCCATGTCCCTCTGTGCATCCTTGCATCCAGACCCAAATTTGTCGGAAGAAGACGAGCTCGACGGCGGTTTCGTCTCTGACACCCATTTCGAGACCCTCGTCGGAGGGGGGGAAGAGGAGCTGAGCGAAGTCGGGCGGGTGCGCAGTGATTTCGTCAACAGCAGCCGTTACGCACCGTACTAGACACTCCTGCAGGCCGCTCTTGCCCATCTAGAGTCGATCATTTATGATCCATTCGATCCAACAGCTCAAGTCAATGGCGACTTGGACGGCGCTGAGGAAGTCTTGAGCGAGCAAGACGCTGAGATCAAGGAATAGCAGGCTACACGAATCTTGTCGGGGGTAGTTGAGGTGGTTGCAGTGTTGAAGTCGAAGATCGTAATCATGGCTCCTACGGACTATCACGTCTTGAGGTTTTGCTACGACGTAGAAAATCTAATTGTTCTGCATTCTTCAAAACCCTGAAAAACATTACTGGCTGGGTATTGTGATCGCACGAGGGGATACGTCTCGTTCAACGCTTCTACGACCACCAATTACACGAAAGAGCTTCTAGCATACTGAGCTTCCATAGCATACACAGTTTCTTCTCATCCAAGTGTATTACTGCTTATGCTTCTTTATCCCCCAGACTTCCAGTAGGCGATATCTCCATCAACCACTAAAATTGGTGTCGGATGAACAGAACCAAACATCTTGGGAAACAACTCACTCTCGTAAGGTTTGCCTTGCTGTCGCAGTTTGCCTGCGGCTTTGACAGCAGTTTCGCTGCCATGTTCTTTGAGGTCATCATAGGCCATGATTTCACCACAAACAAATTTGTTCTCAAAGTCCGAGCTGGACGGGTGGTTGAGCAATGAAAGATAGTCCTAGTGTGAAAAACGTACTGAATGACACCAGCAGCCTGAGGTGCCTTGGTGCCCCGTCGGATCGTCCATGCCCTGACTTCATCAGGCCCACAGGTAAAGTACCGGATGAGCTGAATACGGAAGTAGTGAGTATAGTCCACGAGGTAGGTCCGGGAGACCACGCACATCAAGAGACGCGTAGCCTGCTTGAGTGATCTTGCCCAAGGCACTCTGAGCTCCCTCCTTCTGAGCTTCCGCCTTCTCCTCCTCACCGAGCGCAGAGAAACGTTCCTCCAACGAAACGGAAAATGGTATCAAAGGGTCGCCAGGATTGTTGGTATCGATCCACCCCTTGATCTTTGGTAACCTAGGAAGACTCGGCAAGGCACCCACAAACTTGTAGCTCGAGCGTACCATTTGTTCTTCTTCCGAGTATAATCCGCTTCACTCAGATTGACGAGATAAGTGACAGGTTTCGCAGTCAAGAGGGAGAGGCTATTGACGACTTCGATCTACCGGGTGCGATCAGTTCTGAGCAATAGTGAGTTTGGCGAGGTAGGTAGAAAGGTTGGCGTCGTAGTGCATGCGAGGCGTCACCTGCACCCCAACACTATTTGATCCAGGAAAGGGGTTTGAAATAGATAATCACCTGAAAGGGGCGTCAGTATGCTTTGGACGACGGGGAACAAGTGACTAGGAGTTGAAATTCTCAGATTGGACGTCATATCACAGGTATATATGGGGCGTTACTCCCACCTCAATGAGCTGGGTTATTCGAGCACGAGCTCTTTTTCATCAAAGAAGGAAGAAGGAAAGGAGTCGCGATTCGCGATGCGCACCTCTTTGTTTGTCCAGTCCCCCTTGCGCACGTCCTTGTTGTCAACGGTGAGGGTCTTGAACACCTTTTCAACTGTAGCCTTGTGGGCTTAGTCGGCATGGGATTAAACCGAGCAGAGAGGGGAGGAAACGTACGATTTCCTCCTTTCTGGCCCTGTCGGCCAAGCTGTTGTTCCCAAGAGCCCGTCCACCTCTCTTCAAACCATCTAAATGTTTCTCCGTCCATTCTATATCCTTTAGTCGTAGTTCTGTTTGAATGATTTCCATGTCTCGCAGAGGGTTAACGTCACCCTCGACGTGGATGACTTCGGCATCATCAAAGGCTCGGACCACTTGGAAGATGCCGTCCACGGCTCGGACGTGTGACAAGAAGGCATTGCCTAGACCTGCACCTGTGGATGCACCCTAGTCCTGATTCAGATGAGATTAGGCGAGATGCGTCGGAGCACGCACAGCGGTCAAACCGGCGATATCGATGCAAGTGAGGAAAGCGGGAACGCGAGAAGCTGGCTTGTAGAGATCGCACAGCCATTCAAATCGCACATCGGGCACCGGAATACGCGCTTCCTCAGGATTTATTGTCGCGTAAGGAAAATTGGCGGCCTTGCCAAGGTCTGTGGGGGTTGAGTGGTGCACGAAAGGGTAAAAAGGACGGACCTGAGTTCGAGAGGGCATTGAAGAAGGACGACTTTCCGACGTTGGGGACACCTGGTACGATCGGCGTGGAATTCATAGTAAGGAGAAAGCGAACGCACCGACGATACCGATCTTGAGGTTGTTGCTTGGGCGACCCAGCAAAGCCTTTTTCTCCTGAGCGGCCTTTTTGGGAGGCATTTTTCTCGCCTTTGCCTGTGATGTCGCCGAGACCGAGAACGACCGTGTAAGAAAAAAGATGGGTCGAAATCGATCAATCATCTCCAAAAAAAAGTAAGAAAAGGAAAAGAGGTTGTGAATTATTTTAAGGGGTTATCTGCCGACGTGCCGAACACCCACGAGGGACAATGAGCAGTTGACCGTGACGCAGGTGTACGCCCCTCGACGATGAAGTGTCTACGTTCTTTGGCCGTTGTCCTGCTCTTGTCCATCTTCGCCGACGCACAGACGGAGACCGTCGTCAACAAGTAAGCCATCAGATGGCCTTGGGACCGTTGTCGCTGATCTCCCGCAGCGCTGGTTATACAGTCGTCGAATTCATCACCGAAAACGCTGCTGGGATCCCAACCACCCAGATTCTGTAAGTCGCGAAACGCTGTACACGCTGTTTCGCGCTAACGAGACTTCAGAAAAACAATCGTCGCCTCGACCACTGCTCTCACCACCACCGCTTCCAACCCGCTGTTGCAAACCACTGCATCATCAGCGACGACGACCACGCCACAGCAGGTCGGTCCAGTTGGACAACCAGCCTCCACGCCGGTGACACCTGGCGGCCCGACGCCTTACGAGTACACCACCACCGACGCAAACGGCAACACGGTGGTAGAGCAGGGCATATTCACTCCCACCGGGCCACAAACCGTACTTCCAGTGCCGACAACCACCGGCAGCGTCCTGGGCTACTCCCAGTGGCTATCGATGATCGGAACATACACAGCACCACCCAGCGCTGCCCGCCGCATGATGCCAGTGGCAACCGGGTGGTATTGTTTCGCAGCAACCGCCTTTGCTGGCCTTGTAGGAGGCGCCTGGCTGATTGTCTTGTAGATCGATAGGTGTGCTGGACAATGTTTTGCGTGGTCACATATCTGTACAGACACTCGCCATCCCTCACTTTCTGTCGACTTCCTTTCTTTACCACTACTACATCTACATACCATTATTATTTTTCCTCTCTTAGCGTTGTGGACTTGGATTCAAACAATAGATCTGCAGCTTTGTCTACTGGTTCTCACAGTATGTAGTGGCAGGTGTGGTGGAGAGCAAGTACTGCCATATTTAATCTCGGAGCGACCTTTTGATGGACTCGCTGTTGGCCATCTACAAACCGTACCACCATGTCAGCGGGTCCGGAGCCGGGTGTTGACCTCGTCGCTGTGGCATGTGTCGTCGAAGCCTCCCTCCTTCTCGCCTCCGAGTGGTCCCGCGTTCTGGTCGAGTATGTCTATCCACTCCTCAAGCGCCTGAGCGAGCTACACCCTTCCCATCAGGTACTTGACGTGCCATCTTCCCAACACCTTCTGACAGTCCTTCTCTAGTTCCGTTTAGCATTTGTGACGTATGGGGCTGCCGACACAAGGCCACATCCCCTTCTCTCCAAGAGATTCTTTGCTCCCCTCTCTCAGGTCACAAAGGAACTTCGGGAAGAGCCCTCGAAACTCGGTATTGGCCAAACGAACTCTGGAAGCGGCAGAGGATTGTCTGCTCTGGAAGGACTTGTGGCTGCTCTCGAGGTGTGCCACCCGTTGACCTTGGTATACCATTCTGGCTACATATCCTGCTAAAGTTATTCGATATCTTGATGCTGAGCGCTAATTTCACTGTCAATCATGCGCCGACGAAATCGCCACAGAAGGAGGGCCGATCACTGATATCTCATCTCCTGCATATTGCGGCGTCTCCACCTGATAATGCTCAGAGACCTCATTATAACATTCTGGAGCACCTAGATTCCGTGAATTGGGATTCTCTCCCTGCAGAACTCAGGAAGGTGAGCGATATCCCGTGGTCTCGCCTTGGCGTGGAGCAAGTCAAACATTTGGCAGAGAAAGATCAATTTGAGCCTGATCAGCCTAAGGAAAATACCTCAGTTTCAGGACCTTCAATCATCGGTTCGTCTTGATCTCTTTTCTTCATCTCTGTACCCACTATCTCTTCCCTGACAGGTAGCAGGTTCCGGAACTCAATCCCCGTGGTTCAATGTACATGCTCCACATGTCCTCTTACTTGCAGGCTTCCCTACGCCACAAAAAACGAGTGAGCATGCGTGGAACCCTACGTGGCAGTTTCTCACTGGACCAAAGGTGCCAAGCGCCAGACTGACGCTCAGCCCTCCGACCAAAGTCCGGACACGAAGCGGCAAAAGGTCGCGGCCGATCCCATCTCGAAAAGGTCCTCTGCGTCTCCTGCCCTCCCTTCCGCACGCATACCGCAGAACCAACGTTCCCAACAGCCAGCGCCTCCACAAGTCACACAGTCACCATCTACGACCATTTCCGGTCAGAATCCGTCTTCGGCTCAACCTGTTCAGGCCACTCCCTCTGTACCTGCATCCACGCCCGCATCTGCCTCTCCTGCTCCACCCCCACCTTCCGGTCCGTCTATCCCGGCCATCAATATTGAGATCTTCGATCAGGTGGTAGCTCCAACAGGGCTCAGATTTGGACAGATGATGGAACGTCTCAAGGTGTTGGAAAGAGAAATCGTGAATTTAGATTTGCAGATACTCAATGCAACAGAGACCGGACAGGCCGCGATCGTGGCTGGACTTCAAAAAGACCGAGCTCCCAAGGCTCGTCTCAAAGAACAGATCAAAATGTTACTCAAGCAACACTATCACAAGATTCTCCTCGCAAAAGAACCCCTGAACGCGCAAGCCAGAGCTGCTGGAGCAGCTATCCCGAATGGATCGGCAGAGGCAGGTCCGTCTATCCAGTCTCACCCACCGAATGCACCGAGTGGGTCGAGTGAACGGCTGATGGGTCCCGCGATGGAGGACCATAAACCCGCAATTCCTGACTCGCAAGTGTTGGCACAATTCTGGCAGTCCCGTGGTGGTACGATATCCGCTCCAAATGGCAGTAATCCTCAAGCGGGTCCCAGTCAAGCACAATCACACCCGACTGTGACTCCAGATGTAGCGCTTCAGATGCAAAAACTGAGCGAGAAGAAAGGGATTCGGCCGCAAAATTTCGGACCGTCTCCACGAACGCCAGGGACAACGCCACATGAAACAGGTGTTAACCCCAATGCGACAGGTGACCGGCTTGTTCAGACAATCAACACCTCTTCATGGTATGGGACGTTCTCGGGAACCTTCCCTAAGCTCAGCGGTCAGGTAATGAATGAGGTGCAAATACATGTAGTTGGAATTTTTACTCCATCGCAGAGTGACGTGTATGTCGTTCGTATCTTTTTCCGACGTAGTCTCAGCAGTTCCTTGCAGTCGCACGGACATGTGGCCCAAGAACTTTGCTTTAAACCCTTGCAAGGAACCCCTGAAGGACACCTCGGAGCTCTCTTCTTGGCTCAACCGCCACCAACATCGGAACCGTGTGATGCAATTTAAACCTAATCCTCGTGCTCCCGACGGGTCCATGAATGAGCAGAGGTTTCATGCACTCATCAAATTCATGGAGGATCACCGCATTGTAGGTATATTTTGTCAATACATCATGACCGATCTATTCACCTGAGCTACAGTACGCCTACGCGGGATGGCAGCTGCCATCAGGGAAATTTTCGTATAACGTCTTCATTTTCCCAATGCACGATTGTTTTGCAGGTGCCGTATTTCCCGACGGCCTACCCGATCTTCCTGGAAGCGGAAACGCGTTGGACATTCAAGCCCCAGTGGAGGAAGCGAAGCCTCAGTTATTGAGTGGATTAACCCTCCCTGCGGCGCTCATAGCTCGCATGCAGGGTCTCGAACCGGCAAAACAAAGACAACTAATCGCACACTTTATTCGGGTGCAGCAGCAGCAGCAGGAACAGCTACGACGGCAGCAGTTGCAACAACAAAACCAGCAACTTCATTCTGCCTCGGGCCAGACCCTAGGCTCGCCCGGGATGATGTCCATACCCCCTCACCCGTATAGCGCGGTCGCGAGTATACCCGCAGGCTTACATGTAAGCACCTTGCGAGTCGCCCACCGTGTGGAATACTGCACTGACGATTTGCGTACAAGGCAAATATTAATGGGCCTATGAACGCTGGAACGTATAATACGGGGGGCGGGACTGTGAACTATGAGATGCTGCAATCCTTTATGCAGCGGAATGCGGAGGGATCTACTTCACAAGGAATGAATCCGGGCTAGATACCATGATGACTGATCAGTATATCCTCGTTCGATCGTGATTCGCCGCTATCCATGGCTATCATTGTACAGCTTCGCTAATTTTACACTTGCTTGTTGAAAACTCCCTGTTATATTTGCGGTGTGCTGAAAGCACCCTCAGTCCCCTGAATCTTGTCGTGGTCTGCTAAATTGGCCTGCGCCTCGTATACAGTTATGACAGGATTGCTCTTCCGCTAGGTGTAACATGAGATTTCTGAGAGAACAGTTCAGCAACCAGGTTCTGCGTACTTGAGTCCAATGTCCGAGGAATCCGATATAGTACAGTCGTGTCAAGTCAGCTCCTTGACTCGACGGGATAAACAAGGTCACGGAGGTCACATTGGTAAACTTTGTCGCCCTGTCAGCGATGGCCGTCAATACGCGTTCGAGAGCACAACTGGATCATCGGATGGACATGCCTGACCGCATATTCGCCCACCTCTCGCCCAACTGCGACTTCAAACTCCTGCGTTGGGTTCTTGTCTGAAACGTCGTCAAAGTCCAGGCTTGGTTCGTTTGCAAACTTGAGTCGTAAATCGGCGAGCGTGGCGTGTATGGAACGATATGCGGTTGAACGTGAGGAACCTCCGTAGCCGAGATCTACACACCAAGACAATTTTCTGCGGAGTCTGATCGCCGGGACCGGCTTTCAGAAGGAGAGACCGCAGCTTAACAGAGCCAGTAAACGGAACGCGAACAATTCTTCACGGAGGAACCGTTCAGGAGTCACTGTCAGGAGCCCGGCGCTAGGATGGAATCTCACAATTGTTCGTCCGCGTCAGATTCCAGATACTACGGCTGTGACTCAATGGACGAGCATGATGAGACTCTCCTGTCGCGTACCACTTGTTCGCTCGTGCGCTCGTGCCACGGCTTGATGACGCTGAATCCTGGTCCGGTCGCGTTTAACGCCACAACATGGGGACGGTCGATATAGGGGAATAGGTTGTCGTTGGGACCAACGTCTCCGCCGTCGTGGTCATGGTCGTGGCTTTCGTGACCGCAGCCTTCGTTGTGGTGGTGATTATCGGGCATGTATGCCACTGCGAGCCAGTACTTTGTAGCTAACTCGAGATGCCGCCTTGAATGCCGCAGTCAATGTGGATTACCAAAACAGGGGCTCGATGAAATAAACATAAACAACCAGCTACGCTTGCTTACTACCATCACCTTTGTCGGGCTGCCAGATAGATCGAAAACACTCTATTTCGTGAGTACTTATTGTCAATACACGGTTGATTCTGTTTTTCGTGTCCTACAAATGATGCACTCATGTAATTTGCGTTCGATCCACGGGCCTTGTTCCAAACGGTGTGCTTGCCGGCTCACCCTGAGGTCCGTGGGCTGAGACAACTTGTGATTTCCTGATTTTCTCTGTGCTCGTTTCGTTCCTAGTACTCGACCGTTGACACGTTCGTTCGTCCAGCTCTCGACATCGGAGGCGAAACATCAGCGCCGCATTTGGTGGATTTCACATATCGAGACTGCCTGTTCGTGTGGTGCTCCTCCCCGTAGCAATAACGTCTTGTTGAAAAAGTCACTCCATAGCTCTCTATACACGGGACGAATTCATTTCATGTCTGATACCCCTCGGGTCCCATCTTCCGGGAATGGCGCTCCCCTTGCGGTCGCACCCTTGGATTTCAAGGTATACAAAGCGCCTGCGTCCTCCAGTGGCTCTCCGTGTGCGTTCATGGGTCCTGGATCGCGTCTTTCTGGCACTCACTCTGCCGGTTTGAAGTGAGAGACTTGCCAGAGTCGTATTTCACTCCGACTGCGGCCGATCTCAAGGCCGCGCAAGCTACATTGACTGCACGCTCACAGGCATTGGTCAACGCCCCCTTGCAGTTACGGGCCACAAGGGAAGCGGTGGAGAGAGCGAAAAGGGATAGATGGCCAGTCGTCAGTTTTCGTCTCGTACCCTGTCGACCGAGCTGAGATCCAGTAGACGACAATTCGTATCAGATTTAGCGACCGTACACAATTAGAGAAAACCTTTTCGTCGTCGGACAAGATACGTTCTGTGTATGCATTCGTTCGCTCGTCACTCCGTGACGACGTGAAACCGATCAAATTCATATTATGTTGGTGAATTTTCTTGCCCGCGCTTCGACCTCTCATTATGTTTCTAGATCAATCTCCCCCTAAACGTGACCTCAAAGTTTCTGATCCAAAGGTCAGGGACTTGACTCTATTTGAGCTTCAACTAGCACCGTCCTCCGTGCTCTTACTCAGATTCGAGGACGAATCTCTAAACGGTTGGTCTCTCAAGCTCGCATGGTACGATTGTGCTGATTGAAACCAGGGAGCAATGTGACAGCGCCGTTGTTGTCGACTATTGCTGCGCAGGCAACCGAGCTACCAAAGCCACCCGTTTTCGAGGCACCAGAGGCAGTTCCGAAGTCGGAGACATCGTCAAGCCGAGGCACTGGGTCAGAGGGGAAGAAAATACCCAAGTGGTTCAAAGCTGGTTTGAGTAAGCAGAGATGATCCTGTGGTCGTGTCACGGTTATTCAAGCATGACTCGTAGGGAAGTAAGGTGTATTTCATTTTCTCCGATCCTTGGCAAACTGTATCACGCGAGTACCTATATAGATTCTTGCTCACTTGTATGTACTTCAATGACTGCCCCGTTGTTTTAACCTGTCTCAATACACTGGAAATTGTGGATCCACATGTTTTGCCCATGCACGTAGCCCTCCGATGACATCCCTGACATCGAGCGATGGGTTCAATTCACGAAGTACTGCCGCTGCAATTTGCGAATCATTCCCGAGTCGACACAAGACCATAATCTTCGAGGTGACATTGGATGGTACGTAGGCAGGAGGATCTGCGAGAAACTGTGGCAGCGGAACACCTATATGAAAGCTGTGAACGATGCAGGGAGGATAATGTATTCGACCTTACTCGTCGAACCCGGCAAATGGCATATACCAAACTCGGTCTTGGGACGGACGTCAAGCAACATGCACTGTTCCTGCGATTCCAGTCTTTTTCGTAACTCCTGCAAGTAGCTGAGATTGTTATTTACATGGCAAAGTTGAACACCTTACTTGAGCAGAGATGCGATCACCAGGGTTTCCCGAAACTAGACCCCTTGCTTCCCAATCGGGGCGGAGTCCCCCACAAAATGCAATATAGTCAGTCTCGTGAATGGCACCCAGTCTTTGTCCATCTACTCCACAGGCAGCACATGTTGGTTTCCTTGCCCTTAGCTTGATGGTCCGGAAAGGTAGCATTGACAAAGCAGAGAATAACATCAGGGTGGCTTTACCATCTGTGCTAACGACATGTCTCAGGGAAACGAGCATCAAAAGACATCGCACACACCATGCAGACCGGCAAGGATCTTGATGGTCTCCAATGCTTGCATGACACCGATGACGCCGGTAACTGCACCCAGGATGCCCAGCTCTTCGCAACTCCCAGACATCTCTGGAGCAGGAGGTTTGGGAAATATGCAGCGGTAACAGGGTCCCGACTCGCCGAGGTTGTAGATACAAAGCTGACCTTCATATTTTTGAGCGGCACCACTGACGAGAGGTCTTCCGAGTCGAACGGCGGTGTCGGACAAAAGATACCTAGTTGGCACGTTGTCCGTGCAATCTAGAATGATATCATATGGCTGCAAGAGCGCCATCGCGTTGGACGAATCTATCGCCTCATTGACGGGTTCCACTCGAATCGTCGAGTTTATTCTAGGGGATATCGCGTCTTGAACGAAGAGAGGAACGAACCTGTGGTCACTCACTTTTTGATGGCAGCTGCCGCTGAAAGCACTTTGGACATGCCGATCGTCTCTTCGTTGTGGAGTACCTGTCTCTGTATGTTGGAGAGTTCGACCGTGTCATGATCGACGATGGCAATTCGGCCTGGTTCCGGCTGGTAATTACGCTGATAACACGACGGAGAGGAAACAGTGCTTGCCAACGCCGGCAGCGGCAAGGTACTGGAGTGCAGGACATCCAAGACCTCCCGCACCAATTACGACTACCGATGCGCGTTGCAGCTTGATTTGACCTAAGATCACTTGAATACCTGTACGATGGAAGAAAGCATGCAAAGGACCTTGTAGGCCAAAGTTGTCCAGGATCATCTGCCGGCCATAGCGAGGGTAGTCGTCAATGTTGGCCAGTCTCGGCCGGCTTGCGTCGTCGGGTAAGTTGGTAGTGTCTGAATCCAATTCTCTTACCATGATTGTGCCTACGCAGACAATGTCGAAGAAACTCCTGAGCCGGAATGGTAATCCCGAGCGACCACAATCTTGGGTTCAACCAACATGGCCACACCCACTGGTACCGCACGCAACGACGTACAAAATGACATCAATCCCGCACCGTCTGCCGCAGCCAACATGCCCAAGGACGGCATGCCCATCATGCACCAAAGTTCGCCCTCGTGCTTGCCACCCCGGAATGATGATCATCCAGAGACTGAAACCAAGTCCTAGCTCGCATACCACCCATCCTTCCATGGCCAGACATCGGTCGTATCGCCAAGTGGTCCGTCTCCTCATACAAATTCGGTTTCGGCGCCGAGTGCTTGAGGGACGGTGATCCGGACACCTTTTGGCAGTCAGTCCTTTCGCCGCTGATTCAAATCGCTGCACGCTTGAGCTACGAGCTAGTTCCGATGGTCCCCAGCCTCACTTCATCACCATAGAATTCCCTCGCAAAGTTGCCATTCAGGTCGATTCGATCTTTCTTTCTTGCTTTCTAAACCTGATAACGCGGGCTGCTCAGAAAATCAGCATATATCTCAGTTGGCCGCAAGACGACTCTTACACGCCGTCAACCTTGGCGATTCGTGCCGGCACTGGTCCAAGTGATCTCCAAGACGTTCGAGTAGCTACCCTCGATAAACCCGACGGCTGGATCACCTTTGATGTGTCGTCAGAACTAAGCGAAGACGGAACCACCTAGTGGGTTTCTCAAACTGTCTACTGAACAATCGTTGCTTCACTTGGGTCGCTCTCCAGCAAACCGGTCCATGCCTACGTACTGCAAATCATCGTGGTAGCAAACCACATGAGTGGCAAGGACACCCATATCCGTGGGCTGAAAATTCTTGGACCTATCGAGTGCGTAAATTCGTTACCTGGCTGGCCGAGTCACAAGCCTGATCGTTTGAGACTCGTCAGGGACAATGTCACAGACGATGATCCATTCCCCTTCACGTCTCCTGCATTCAAGATGTATGAAACAATTCGATAGATTATCCCTACTCCACATTACCCGTGTTCTACTTCGTATAACAAGTGTCCATAATATCATTCACTAGCTCAACGGCCAGCTATCTCATGATACCGAGGTAGAACAACAACAATAGAGCAAGAACCCGGACTAACGGTTAATCGTGGAGTTGACCGCTATTTACTATGTTGGTATGATGGGACATGTTGGAGCCCTGCATACTGCCCCAGCACGGTTGGATTAGTTGTTTCCCGCATATGGGAGTACGACGTGTGGGCATGTCCATTGTAGTATGGTTGAGCCCCCTGCACATGAAGAGGTGGTCCACCATTTATTGGGTACGAATTATTATTGGAGCGAGGGTACGACGAAGAAGGGAACCATTGTTCGGGGGAACGAGCGGGTGAGTGGGTTATAGCCTGTGTCTGAAGACGGAAAAATAAGATAGTATGTTCATAGAACGTTGATGCAAGACTCACATGGAAGGTAGATGGGTATGGAGCTATCCCAGTTGCCGAGACTGGATGGGGTGTAATAGTACATCGTGCGTGCTGAGGCGAAGTAGCCTCCTGGACTGCGTACGTCGGTCGAGAGGTCGAAAACCCGCCTTGCTGGGGCTGATAATGTGCAAATGTGACGCCCGTCGGCCGGGTTTGTGAAGTGTAGGAATGAGACGAAGGGGAAGAAACAGTTGTCTGGATGGCAGGTTGGTCGTGCGGGTATCTTGCAATGGATGGCGAGTTTTGATAGTAACCACTGTTAGGGTAGCTTCTGGGATGATTGGACGGTGGGCCGTAAGAAGCTTGATTACTAGGAGCTTGTTCTCTCTTGCTGTTCACTCCAAGTGAAAGGAAGCTAGGAGAGTAACTCGGCGACGAGCTCTTGGGAGTTATTAGACGACATTGTCGACAAATAAAATCCTCAGTATCCCAATTACGCTTTGGACGCCCAACCATTGTGTCTTGCTTGTCATGGCAAATAATATGTTGCCATTTTCCACATACACCACAACACAATAGGGGAACACCATCGTCCTATGGTGTGATGTCGGGAATAAACTCAAGCCCCATGAGCAGAAACTCACTTGATTAATTCCCTTTCGTCCACAAACTTCACAATCAAGCTCCCAGTTTTCAACAGGACTGCGAGACCCACTGCCCGTCCCATTGATCGGAGCGACGCTCAGAGTCTTGCTTTGTCCCACCGGTAGCAAGTTGATGCTTGTCTCTTCCTGGGCAATGTCCGTAAAAGCGTTGGACCTACAGGTTGCAGTCAGAACATCAAACGTGAAACGTCAACAATGATCAAACTTTGAGTTTGCCTCGGACGGCTCGGCTGATTGTTGCTCCTGAAGCTCGCGTTCCTTCCGACGCTGCTCTCGCGCATTCTCCCTTCTCAGCCTTTCTGTATGTTCTTTTTGCTGACGAGCTTCCAGTCTTCGTGCTCGGCTCGTCTTTTCGTCCTCCTCAAGGCGTTTTCTCACCGTTGCACGTTCTTCTTCCTTTACAATCTCCTTCGTGGCAATCCTGGAGGAACGCTTGCGATGCACGACAGCTTCCTCCAACCGTCGTTTCTTCTGGACTTCCTGGAGGGAGATAAAGAAGGGCATCTCGGGTTTGAAAATAAATAAAACATACCCTAAGTTCAGCGATGACGATAGGCACGATACTCTGTGACAATACTTTATGAAGTGCCTTCTCTGCATAATGCGTTGCTTTCTCGAACTGTTGTCCAATACTTTCCCATTCCTCTAGAGTCACACATATCTGTTCGGACAGGTCAGTGGGGACTGATTCAATATACCGGGTAATACTGACCGTTTCCCACTCAACGAAGTCGTCCGGAAGGAGTGGTGTAATGGGTGGGTCAACAAATTTAGCCACCTCATCCTGCTGATCCTCGGCTTCCTCATCTGTGTCTTTCTCTGCCGATGTTGGGTTCGTTACCTCCGTATGCACCATTGGCTTCTCGTCAAAACCTCGTTCCATTCCCACCGCATCATCTTCGCCGTCACTGAGTTCAGTGAGGTCACTGATCGAGCTATCATCGCTTTCCAAACCAGTCCCCATCCTTTTCTTGCCGGAAAGTAAGGGACCAGAAGGTGGATCTTTGGCACAGCTCTTATATGTATCGCTCACGGCCAACCATTCGTCAGGAACCTCTTGCCACTCCTCATCTTCAACCGCCGTGCTTCGTAATCGCGCGCTGACCCTTATGCCGGTGGGCTTGCGAGGGGTTGTTGATGCATTCCTAGTGCGAGAACTTGTCATTTGGCGCCGAAACTCGGCGAGATCCTTTGCTTGCGCATCCAGTTTTTGGTTTGCCCGAGTTTTTGCAGCACGCCCCTCTCTAGTACCTGGAGATGGTTGGGATGGTGCCTTTCTACGAGTGGAACTTGCAACAGATGATCGCCCAACGACCCCCGAATTCAGATCGACCCGTTGACGTTTCATTGCTAAGGGCTGCGGTTGTTCTTTAGTGGTATTCCTGGAATTTCCACCTGGTTTCCGTTTCCGCTTCAAGTTTAGCCTGGGTGGTTCTCGCTGGATCCAAAGCCGGTCACCTGCGCACAATATTAGATGGACGTTAATGAGACGTCATAGCTGAGTACTACCGATCAGCCAGTATGCATTTCTCTTGGCATCATATCCAACGGGTTCGATGCGCTATATTTCACTCCGTCAGGGACAATAGGACGGAAAGTGCTTGAACACATACCCATGTGGCTTGTTCGTCATCATTTTTCATCTGCTGGCGGACTCGGAGTGGATTCTGGAATTGCCATTCCGCCAAGGTATGCAAAGACTCGAGCTTGGCAAGCATCGAGAGATCTAACCAATCAACTTGTTTCTCCGATGGCTCTAGTGTTTCGGAAGAAGTATCCTCTTCCTCGACTTTTGCAACGGAAATGCGCTCTAGATCTTCAACAGAAACTATGTTATCAGGGGAAGGGGCAACGGTGGACTGGTCGCGCTCTAGGGATTCATTCTCGCGTTCCGGTTCGTCGAGCGGTACTCCAGAGAGAGCACCCGGGGGTGCTGTGGATGCCCGAGAGGACTCCACAAAGAAATGTTTCGAACGAGCCAAGACGCCAATGGGGCTAGCTTCTGGGTCCCTCCTCTGGTACTGGCGTCGCAATACATTCTGCCAGCTATCAGGACTGGACATGTACATCAGTGGAGACGATGGGCGAAAGGGGCAAGTCAGGGTGAGAGGATACTCACGTTATCTTCCTATCCTGAGTGAGCGTTATGAGCAAGCGCTGCATAATGCGGGGGAGGACGCGGTTCGTCGAGTGGACGAGATCGTTTTCAACGTCCTATGGACAAAGGAAGACGTGGTGAAAGTGTCGAGTACTTGTAATGAGACGCGAACTTACGATGAGCGTAACGTCACTCATGGCGAGGAGAGGACTGAACGTGAAGAAGAATTGGGAAAAGGCAGCCCATTTCCAATGGCGGCGGAGCTGTTGAATGTTGGAGTCGTAAGGGGTCTCTAGTTGTTTGGGGACTGCGAGAGCCTGGGGGGTCGCAGAGGAGGTGACCGTGCGGGTAGAGATGCGGCGAGGCATAGGCGCAGCCAAGTAAGCCGTTATAAACAGGTCGGAGATCTACCGGCAGGCTTGGACCAAGCGGGACTTGCAGGACGCAATATCGGTGCAGATGCGATAAGGCAAGATAATGCAACAAATCAATACAGCCCCCGAGTGCCGAAAATCGAGCAGACTGCTGAGATGGGCTCGCTGAAACAAACGAAGCAGTACCGTAGTGCGGGCTAGTTTGTTCGACTCGGGCCTTGGCACAAGACTACAAGTTCGGATCCTCTGCAAACTTTCCCACAAATCGATACTAATCTTACGTCATGCAGGCACCATTTCAGGATAGACTTTGACACAAAAACTACGATCCATCGACAATTTCGCCCTGCTTCCTCACCCGTTTGCGCTGCCTCGCCTTTGCTGCCTTGGACATGCGACGGATCGCCGGTGTTTGGTATCTGTCTTGTCCTCAGCATGTCTCGCAACGCTTGTCGGCACAACTCACGTCTCTCGTTTCTCGTGGCTGCCCATGATGGCCACGGTAGACAGTGTGATCTTCATGTGTGGCGCGAATGACTGCTTCACGCTATTGCAGTTCGAATCAGCGACTCTGGAGCAGCACCGTGCCACGTACTGCGAATGACCATCGAGCGCAAGTTGTAGTCCGTCCCTTCGATCTTCGCCCTCCACCGGAATTTTGCCTTGCTGCTCGAATAGGAGCTGGCTGTACTGGTGCAGCCCGGAAGCATCGCCGGAGGACACGTCCCGTCCTTTCAAGTACTCACGCTTAATGATCTCGACGACGGAGACCAGACGCGCAATAGTGGAAGCCGAGACATCCGCCGGTGCCGAATAAAGAACAAGTGGCTTGTCTGGATGGCTCTGTGCTAGTGTTGGACGCGTTGCTGTCTCGTAAGCAATGGAACGTACTTCGAAAAAATCTAGCGCTTTCTTGATCCAGACACGAAGTTTCCCGTGTCTGGTTATGCGGATCGAATCTGGTATACCAGCCTCTTCGCTGGATGCAGCCGCAGGCTCAGTAACGCGTTCCACATCCATCGACTGCAATGTATGTAGCAGTCCAAAGAACAGTCATCGCCAGGTCCACCGTGGCGTGAGAAAGCGCGTGCCATTACATTGATTGCTACCTGTAATCTACCTACCGAACTACCATAGTTCTACCACTGCAATCGTGTCAGCACTGTCAGACCAACTCATTCTCACTGAAATAACTCACGTAACTGTCTTCCTTTCAGTAGCCGCTACCTCTGCCTTGGCACGGTTGAGGATCTTCTGAAACTCAGCTACACGATGACGCATGCGGGAGTGCATGTAGGCCTTGCAACATTTGATGTGGTAGTGGAGGTAGTCGCGGAACAACTGAATGTGCGAGATTGTGTTGTATGATACATCAGGCTTCGCAAAGTGGCGGGGAAAGAGCACAAAGGTGACATATCCAATGTCTTCAGAATTGCGGAGACCGGGTACATCTCGAATTTCGAGCGGCGGATCACGATTAGTATAGAGTACTTGGGGAGCGTTCTGGATACTGGGCTGACGTCGAGCATCAACAAATTCCTGGTGACAACGTCACGAAAACTCTGTCTTTGAAGCCTACGCGACCAACTCACCTGCAAAAACACTTTACCAAAGATTCTATCGGTTTCCTCTCGGAAGACAGTCGAGAATATCACTGTCACTCGATCAGGCGACGCCCGAATGTATATGGCCTCCTCATCACGATAATGTATCTGCATCAGATCTCCGAGAGTGCCTCCCGAAGCCTCCAATTCCTTCTGTTGACGAAACGCCAATTCAAATGGGGCTGCAAGGGCGTTCCGCTTTAAGAGGGCGATGGATTTGATCAATGCTTCCCGACTCGCTGTGACTTGTCAGTTAAATTCGCAGCCGATACTAAACCCACACCTTCATCACCTGGGAGCTGTTCAAGGTCAATGTCGAGACTGACATGGTATTCCGGTTCCGTCTGGGCCTTGATCAGAGTGCCGTATTCCCGTTCGAGTATGTCGAGTGCGCCGTACGCGACTAGCTCGTCCCAACAGCGAATGTTCATCGAAAGTTGTACCACCGTCTTTTTGTCTGGTGTCGACAGGTGGAATCTAACTCCGTCGAAATCTACGAACAGGACATCGAGAGATGAGGGTCTAAGTCATCAATGAGCACGATGCATAGGTAATCTATAGATTATGGACCTACTTGACGACCTTGTCAGCCAAGGTTGCCTGTATAATAACATTGTGGGACTAGTGTCATGTTAGCTCTTGCTGAACGGCGTGGTGAAATCTCGCCCTACCTCGAGGAGGATCATGCTGCCAATGGTAGCAAGATAGCAAGAAGGTGCGGTGATGACAAATGGATATGCGTGGGAATAATTGACAACTGCCGCGGCGTAATTTCCCTCGACAGCTTTTCCAGCAACGTACAGGTTACAACTCCAGAGTACCACAAAAAGCTCACAACCATGGGTAGGATCCTTGACTTCTCTTTAACTATGCAACTCACCTCGAATAGCGCCCAAAAAAGCCAAGGCATCCAAGATGTCGCTCAACGAGTTTCTGGGCGATAGCGGTGCGCATAAATTTTTGTCCACTTTCGCTTCCCTGGTTGATCGCGCAAGCAGCTCTCGGCTCATGGGCCGATGAAATGGACACCCTTCCTACAGCCCGTAAGGACTTCGTGCATCACTAGGTACACTGTCTTATCCTGTCAACCCCATCCAGCCTCGATCAAGACGGACGAGGACAGGCTATCGCGCACTGGTGATCGCTTTAGCAGGCGTGATGACTTTTCATCCTCCCGACGTATGTTTCGTCTTAGGTCTGTCCGGATCATGCCGATTTACACCTTTGCCCAGCCGATCGTCCCTTCCTTTCGAGAGAAGAGGTCCCATTGCCGTCTGAGCCGCCTTTTACTGCATTTATCGGAAACCTCGCCTTTGATATCACTGAAAACGAATTGGCTAGTTTCTTCAATCCTCATGAGGTTCGTGATTTACTTCATCGAGACCTGCAATGTCTAACGTACACGTAGGCCAAGTCCATCAAAATAATCAAAGACCGCGATGACAAACCCAAGGGTTTTGGCTACGTCGAATTTGCCGAACTGGACGCCTTGAAAGATGCACTGTCAAGGTCAGGAACTGTCAGTTATCCCAGTTCTTTTGAATAAATACATTTGTTGACATTCTTATCAGAGTCTATCAGGTCGTACCATTCGAGTGAGCGTTGCTGAGCCCCGTGAGCCTTGATCATATTTACATTTGAAGGTGGACTTAACTCCGCGTCAGCGAAGGAAAGGGCTGGATTCGGTGGTGCTGGCGCAGAGGACGATTCCAAATTTTCTGGGAACTGGCGTCGGGATGGCCCCCTTCCATCTTTTGGAGATTCTCACGAGTCTTCACGGCGTCGCTTTGACAGCCAGCCAGGAGAACGCCCACAACCACCATCAGGTGTTTCTGACGAAGCCAGTGACTGGAGATCATCACGACCGCTATCAAAAGTGGCCGAGTCGGATGCACCGCCCACTCGTCGGAGGGGCTCAGGTTTCTCCGTTACGGAGGGCCAGGCTGGCGCTGCGGATAAAGAAGAACACTGGACCTTGGGGAGCCGATTTAAGCCCTCAGCGCCTGAAGAGTCTGCGCATGGCAAGCTTGGTAGCGTGAAGGCCAAATATGAGTCCACTCAGGCACGGGATGTTCCTGACGAAGGCGACTGGCGCGCGCCGCGGAAAGCCCCAGGCGGCAGTTCTCGTAAGTATTCACGTCAATATCTCGACGATGCATCGCTGCAGCTGATTCGCTCGCACACAGCAAGCAGCTCCACTCCTCCAACTCCTCAAATTAGTCGTAAAAAGCTTGAATTACTGCCTCGTACTTCCACAAGTTCCACGAGCCCATCCCCCTTATCCTCCCCCAAGTTAGCTTCCAATGTTCCGAGGCCAAGCCCGTTTGGTGCTGCAAAGTCAGTTCATTCCTACCCATTGAGGGTCATTATTTTGACACGTTGCAGACCGGTCGATATTTCTACGAAGGAACGTGAAATTACTGCCCGCTTGGAGCACACCAAGGATCGGGCTCCCCAGGATTCGATGTCACGCACAAACTCTCGGCAAGCTACTGAACGGGGAGCCGCATATTCAACTAAAGCCTCATCGACTTCCCCCACCGCTGCTACTTCCCCTGCATCTTCCGCCGCGCTCGCTACTTCTACCATCAGGCCGTCATTCAGTTTCGCAAAAGCAGCCGCTGTCGGAAGGTCGGATGATGAAAAGGCTACGAAGGATGACGCATCCTCTGCGGTGGACAATGCTACTGATCAAGAGCTCGAGTCTATTTAGACACTTTATCTGTCTGTCATATTGCGAACATTAAAATTCTTAACATACATAGGTGCGAGTACGTGAGTTCTGATTGCAGGATATCGTACGTCCAAATGGCACGAGGCAGTTATGCATGATTGAACATCCGTGACTACTAACTTACCGGTGGTGTAGCTCTGGATCGACAAATTTCATGCGTCCACGGCCTACAACGAGGCAACTATTAAGTGTTGCATACTGAAAGGATATCCGATCAGCATACCTTTGAAACGGACTCCTTGTGTTGAATTAGTGTTCTCGTTTATTCGCTGGATGCGCTCCAACTCTTTGCGTTTAGCATTTGCCATCCGTTCTTGTTCTTCACGTTCCAGACGCGCATCATATTCTTCCTCCGTCTCTTGTGGAATGGTATTTCCCTCCGATTTTGGAGAGTCCTCACGCGTGGGTTCTGGTTTGGAAACCTGTATTTTCGACTTCTTGCGGCGACGCTCGCGGTCTGCACTACGTGATCGGGAGCGACTATCATGGCGCTTGCGGTTTTTGGCACTTTGTCCTGCATGAAACCAAGGAAGTTATGATGTGGTCGGTTGAAAGAAATGGCAGACATACGTTTTGTTTGTTCCGCCGGCTTTGGCTTCCGCAGTTCGAGTTCACCGCAATTCGAGATTACAATCGGTGTTTGCGGTCGATCTTTTGCATCTACGGGTACTTGCGCTATACTTTTCACCACGTCCTCATAACCCCTGATAACTTTTCCAAAGACAACGTGTATACCTTTTTTTTTTGTGAGATGGGGACCCACTGAGATTAAAAGGCTTACCGTTCAAGTGGGGACACTCTTTCAGGGTAACAAAAAATTGTGATCCATTGGTATCAGGCCCCCGATTAGCCATGCACAACAGTCTAGAACAATTCAAATATTAGGCCAAAGAATCATTGCACTCAAGAAACGACGCTCGATACACACCCTTCCGAGTCGAGGGGCCTAGAAAGATCTTCGTCCGGAAAGTTGCCCCCATAGATGGATTCCCCTCCGGAGCCGTTGTGCTTCGTGAAGTCTGCGGTGACGATAAGTAGCGAGTAACACGTCCGTAGCAAAAGACAGACCTCCTCCTTGAATCATGAAATTCTCGATGGACCGGTGGATAATACTGTTCTTGTAATATAGTGGACGCTCTGAGACAACAGATAATCCCTTCTCCCCTGTGCATAGTGCTCGGAAACTGTGAACTTCTCAGTTCTAATTCATCTCTGGTCATCGAGAGCAGCTTACTTTTCTGCAGTCTTTGGAGCTGTATCGTTGAATAGTTCGAAGATGACTCTGGAACAATGTGAGTAAGTTTCGCGTGTTAGCTGTAGAGATAACACACCTTCCCGCAGGATTGGAACCGACTGAAAAGTCAAAGAAGACGCGTGGGCGAGGCATAGTGAGACTCGAACCAATTCAATCAAGGTGCGGCTGGCATTTGACTGAGCCTAGCTAATTACATAATAACGAGCGACCGCCTTGCCAAGCTGTCGGGCTCATCCACCGAATTAGTAGGGCTAGGAACAAGTGCCCCTCATAACTCCATCTGTGCCTTGGAACTCTTCGATCGAAGACTCTTGAGCTTTTACGCCACTCTACTAAGCGATCAGCTACATATACCTCTCTCCGGATCTCTCTACGTATCGGTGGTTGAACTGTCCTGTGCATGACACAGCTTATTCTTCCATAGTACTTTCCACATCTGGCCGCCTTCCCTCTACATTCTCTCATCATCCATCTGGATCAATGCCGCGCGACATGAGACAATTTAACGTTGTTGTCCTTGGTGGTGAGCACATCGGTTGCTTTGTACGTCGGTAGCAACTACAATCTCTTGAACCTAGCTGGTGGGGTGGGGAAATCAGCCTTAACAGTGCGATTCGTGCAAGACGTCTTTCTCGAGAACTATGACCCAACAATAGAAGGTGGCTCTTGCCATAATTCGCCAATCTTATGTTTCCGCTAACAACTTGTATAGAAGCTTACAGACGTATAGTCGACGTCGACGGTGTCAAGGCTTCGGTGAGCTCGTGTGTGTTCTGCCCCAACCAGATCCGACTTCCCGTGGGAATATTGTTCTTATACTTATCATCGCCCAGCTCGAAGTGTTGGATACTGCGGGCGCCGAACAATTCACCGCACTTAAAGAACTCTATATCAAGGTAGAAAATCACTTCGCTGAAGCAGACATGTTACTCATGCTCATATTTCTGATTTGTTAGTCTGGCCAGGGCTTTGTTTTGGTCTTCAGGTAACATCTTTGTTCTCTGTTTTGTTTTACTGCTTATCTGTCCCCAAGTCTCACACAAGAAGCAAGTCTTCGTGAGGTGGATAATCTCCGCCAGCAGATCTATCGCGTAAAGGGTGGTGGTGACAATGTAACTAAATCTTCCGCCTCGGCGCCGTAATCGAGATACTGAGCTTGGTGATTTGTAGACCATTCCTATCGTCGTCGTCGGCACCAAGCTAGATCTAGTCGCTGAGCGAGAAGTTTCTCGGAACACGATTCAGTCTTTGGTGGCGCGCTGGGGTATTCCCTTCTACGAGACGTCCGCCAAGCGCAACTGGCACATTTCCGATGTGTTCCAGGACATCGTGAAGCAAATGCTCGCGCGGTACCCTGACGATCCTTCATCCAAGAGACCGAGCCGGTTTCGCAAACCGTGCATGATTATGTGAGGTTATGTTCGCATCTTGTTTGTATATCATCCATATACCCAGACCTTACATGCCAGTACCTCTCTGATAATGACTCGGGGTGTACATGTAAACAGTATTACGCAAAAAGTGCGTGAATTACATAATGGCTTTGATCTTGATTATGTAATTTATATGTATATATTTGTCCACTTTTCTTCGAGTGGCTGTTGCTCCGTCGGACTTACCCTCACACCACGACTCATCAAGTACTAGTCTTTCTCCACCTCAGCTTGTCACTCTTCTAGAATTATCTGAACAATGGTGCGTCGCAAATTTGCTTTAGTGAGTATCTTACTCATTTTTGAGACCTTCAGAGTCATAGCAATGGTTACGGTGGCGGTTACGGTGGCGGTTACGGAGGTGGGCATGGCGGGGGATACGGCAGTCAAGGTGGTGGGAACTGGGGGGGATACGACGACCGAATGAGTAATTTAGGAGGTGGTCTTCGCTCTATCGACTGGGCCACGCAAAAGCTCGAACGGTTTGAGAAGAATTTCTACGTGGAAGACAAACGGATTTCAGCTCTCAGCGAGCGAGAGATCGATGAGTTCAGGCGAACCAAAGAGATCAAGGTAAGAGTGCACGGTATGGTACTGGTGTAGTGTTTTTAAACATTTTTTTCAAGGTTCAAGGGCGCGGGGTCCCAAGGCCAGTATGCGCCTTCGACGAAGCTGCTTTCCCGGAGTACATCATGGCCTCCATTCGTGCCCAGGGCTTCACTTCGCCAACACCAATCCAGTGCCAGGCATGGCCAATGGCATTAAGCGGTAGAGACGTGGTTGCCATTGCACAGACTGGAAGTGGAAAGACGATCGCCTTTGCACTTCCAGCTATGCTGCACATAAATGCGTACGTGCATATTCCTGAGTTGTCGACTTTCACTTATCCATGTAGTCAACCGTTGTTGGCCCCTGGCGATGGGCCCATCGCCCTTGTGTTGGCTCCCACGCGTGAGCTTGCGGTGCAAATTCAACAAGAATGTACAAAGTTTGGGTAAGTAATGCAACACCACGTGTCTGATTCATATATGAAAATTGCTGTAGGTCGAGTTCACGCATCCGCAACACTGCTATCTACGGAGGTGCCCCCAAAGGACCTCAGATCCGTGATTTGCAACGCGGGGTCGAGATCGTAATTGCGACTCCTGGTCGTCTTATTGACATGCTAGAAACACAGAAGACGAATCTTCGGCGTGTCACTTACTTAGTGATGGATGAGGCCGATCGCATGCTTGATATGGGCTTCGAGCCTCAGATCAGGAAGATCGTTTCTCAAATCCGCCCAGATCGTCAAACTCTGATGTTCAGCGCGACGTGGCCGAAAGATGTGCAGAAGTTGGCAAACGTATACGGTCATTTTTGAATAAGCATGGTGTGTTACTAACGGAATAATATTTGCAGGACTTCTTGAAGGATATGATCCAGGTTAACATTGGTTCCATGGAGTTGACCGCCAACCACAACATCCAGCAAATCGTCGAGGTCTGCAGCGATTTCGAGAAGCGGGCAAAACTGATCAAGCACCTGGATCAAATCAGCTCCGAAAATGCCAAGGTTCTGATCTTCGTAGGAACCAAGAGGGTTGCCGACGATATCACAAAATATTTGAGGCAGGACGGTTGGCCCGCTTTGGCGATACACGGAGACAAAGAACAGTGAGTCTTGTTTACTATCTCGGTTACGATCAAGCTGACTCCCCTAGGCGCGAGCGTGACTGGGTTCTTGGGGAGTTTAAAGCAGGTCGCTCTCCAATCTTGATCGCCACGGATGTTGCTTCGCGTGGTCTAGGTATGTTTTCTTTCTTTCCCCCAAGCGCTCCGACCGGGACTCTGCGCGTGTGAACGCGAGCAACTTGCAAGGTTTGGCAGTGATTTCGAATGCTCCTCTTATCGAGGGCATGGGTAAATTGCTAACAAGGGGTCCTCCTTTCCAACCTGATGCTCGCGATTACCACCCACAGGACAGGCCTTGAAACGTGTTGGTTCCGAATGGGCCCGCCCCACGACGCGAACGAACGCATGACAGGTTTTGGGCACTAGATCTCGGCTTGCAGTCTTGTCTGCTGCTGTGTCCTGTCCACAGAAGCGCTTGTTTCCTTTTCGTTGTCTATTTATTGATCTTGTGTGTGCTTCATGTCCATTCGATTGGTTTTTCGTCGTCGCCTTCCTTGCCGCTCCCTCCACCAATGACTTAATCCTCGGGTCTGCACCAAGATGTGAAGGATGTTGGTTATGTTCTCGTAAGTTCCTTGCTCATCGCCTCATTGTTTCATTGACATGTTTCTCAGAACTATGATTTTCCGAACAATTGTGAAGATTATATCCACCGTATTGGTCGCACAGGGGTAAGCTGAATCTTGTATCCGTTTCCTCCATAACTAACGCATCGTTAGCGCGCGGGTATGAAGGGCACATCGTACACATATTTCACCACCGACAATTCGAAGTCCGCTCGGGAACTTATTAGCATCTTGCGAGAAGCGAAAGCCCATGTTCCACCTCAGTTGGAGGAGATGGCCATGTACAGCACAGGGGGTGGTCGAAGTAAGTGCCGTCTCATTGGATGAATTCTTCATATTGAATGAATTCGTGTAGGCCGTTATGGTGGTGGCCGCGGACGAGGAGGAGGAGGTGGAGGTGGAGGTTCACGATTTGGAGGAGGAGGTGGTGGCGGTGGTGGTGGTGGTGGTGGTGGTGGATATGATAACTATGGTAATGGTAATGGCAGAGACCGATGGTGAAAGTATGTTTTGGCATTTCTTCTGCTTTGCGTTGATAGCATAGATTGTTGCTGCAGTGGTGTATACCGTTTGTAGAGTTTGGTTTTCTTTAATCGCCTTGCTTGCAAGGTCTTTTCCATGTCATTCCAGGCTTGCTAGTAGCCAAATGCATGCACATATCATAGGGCGCCTAAGCTGGATGACTAAATAACGTGAAACACTTTCGAGTCAAACCTCGAACGCGACGACGGCAACAACTTGGTTACGGTGAGCAACAGTGCTTCAATTGGGGCCATGTCGGGTCGTACGAAACACTCGACACCGACCGCTGTCAACCGGAAAGCTGGCCCACTCTTTATCGACGCGTCTCAGATCGCTGCGGCCCACACGTACCTCGCGTTCTCTGCATTTACCTCCGCCCTCTTCCTTGGCTGTGCACTCCACTACAAGAAAATCGTGAAGAATGGCATTGCAGGATATCCAGAAGAGTGGTTCCCTTCCGTTTCTGCGTCGTGAGTGGGTTTGTCAGCCCTTGGCATACATGATTTCGCTCATGTGCGTCTCCAGTATCGGAGACTGGTATCCAGAGCGCAATGTCTTCCAGATCCTTATCGCATTAACCAGCGGTCCCCGGTTCGCTCTCGTATTTCTACAATACTTCGTCACCCGTACGTCTCGTTCCACCTTCCCGCGTTGGGTCTTCCTCGCCGGTATCGTACGCACGCTCGCATGTGGAGGCTGGGTGTATATTACATCAAACGATGACCACAACGTTCATGATGTGCTCATGGTATTGTATATTGTATGCAATGTGCCGTGGATGCTGGGAGGGATCGTGAATACCCCTCCTAGCCACATTCAAGTAAGGAAGAGACGGTTCGTGTCGTTATTCTTCGCCTGTCAGCCTATTCTAATCCCACACTCACAGGAAGCTCGTCACTATAGCGTAAGTACCCCGAGTCGCGAATCAGTGTGGATCATTGTTGACATCCAATCTAGTTTTTTCGCGTCAATCATCCCTTTGGTGTACTTCTTCATCCAACATAAAGTACACGAAATACCTGGAGGTAGGGTTCGTATTTCTCTGTCATTTGGCTAAACTCACTCTCTCATAGCGTATACACGATATGCTTTCTTCGAATGGGGACTCATCTTCCTGGACGTGTTCTATGACTCAATCTCGGGAGCTGACTTCAAGCATTGTAACTTGCAGGCAAGAAAGATTCAATCGTACTTTCCTATTTGCTTACCCTATTCGTAGATTGCTATTGGTGTATCAATGGACTCCGGTGTCGAGCATAAAAACATGTATAATCAACTGCATCACCTTGTTTAATTGCAATCTAACGTTTTCGCATAAATAGACCCCTGCCTCCAGCCCATGACAATAAACTGACGTTTGTTCATGACACGCCCGAGCTGAATGACAAAGTCCCGTCAATGGTTGCCAATCTCGAAACTCAAGCAACGCTTGCCTCAGAGGATGAACCTAAATCCGATGCACAGGCAGGAATCCTTGCTAGAGGCTGGGGACAGTTGACCCCCCTGACGAACCCCGCGTTTAGGCCGTGGCTGAGTTTCACGGCTGATGTTTACTTGTGTAAGTGGCGGTATTTGTCTCTCCTTGCAATAAGAATCTGAATTCCGACTTTGCTCTGTCAATCGTGCACTTCAATTTTTTGAAACCGATTAGCGTACCTATTTTGGTCTATCGTAACCTCTCTGCTTACGACGCTGTTTTACTTCTCTGTCTGGGAACTCGGTCTCTCTGGCGCAGAAGCAGCGTTGTTCACCTATCTCACTCCGGCGTTGCTTGGGATAACACCTATCCGCAACTGGGCGGTGACAAGATGGGGTAGAGTGACATTAAGGGTGCTTTCCCTGATTGGGCTTGCGGCATACAAGATTGATGGCCCATTGGAGCGGCTTTGGGCTGTCGTTGGGGCCAACATAGCCGTTCTTCTGAGCCAAGTAGCAGATTGGACTTCAGGAGATGGTGCATACCAGGGACTGCGTGCGTTTTTTTTTGGTCATGGCTAGAAGGACAAGCAATGTTCAAATCGATGTTTAGTCTTGGGTGCAGGATTGGTACTGTCGTCCTTGTCCAAGCACGTCAATCACTCGAACAATCCAGGTATGAGGAGACTAATGCGTCTCACAACCTACGTGGGTTGATTTTTGCGTCGCAGTCTGGCCGATGTTGAACGAAGAGACTGGTGGTTATAACAAAGCCGGAATGGCGATTGCTGTCTGTGCTATTCTCGAACTAGCCACCCGTCCGTCTAGCCTTCCTATCAATTCAGAGGAAAGAAAGTCGGGCGGACTGAAGGATGCGTCCAACAATGCAAAAGACACCCCAGGAAATTGGATAGCCTCGTCAATCGCACTGGGGTCACTGTTCTTCACGTTGCATTGCATGTTCACTGACTCTAGCACTATCATCGCTTGGTCATGGACCGGATACCAGGACGGACAGCCCAGAGGGCCACTGCCACATTTACACGGGCCCATCACTTTGTTTGCGCAATCTCTCGGTCTAATTATCCCTGCCGTGCTTCCAACTTCAGCCTCTTCGGCATTACTCAACCATCCTTTGTGGTTTGCTTACGGTTGCTCAAGCGCATTTGTGATGTACTGTTTCCGGGATTGGACAGGTTTTCTAGGTGGACTGAACTTTGCAATCTTCTGCATGTCAATCCTCCCTTCGGTTTTGTCACAGTATTCCGCGTGGCGGGGTGATAAAGTGGGCAGGAGGCACTTTGCGACATTCTTTGTTGCTATTCTGTTCTATCTCGCAAATGTGTGGACCGTTGCATATGCTTTTGTTCCTGGGGGCTCCCACCTGCGGGAGAGAACAGACTTGTACGTACTCCCTGCATTATTTCGTCCGGTATTCAAGACTGTGTTCTCCTAGAGTCCTCGTCGCGCAGTTGCTTGCTATCTTGCTAGCATTCCGCTCACCGTTTGGAGCATCGACCAGGACCAACACCTTGCTTCGTATCCCGAGCTCATCACGTACCCAAATCCCCGCGATCTTGTGTCTTTTATCCCTTGTTTCTGTTCTATTCGCACTCCTCCGCTGGCCCGCCGTGGGTCCGAGACCGTTCAAACCGGGTACAAGGATATTTAATGCTGGTATCTGGACCGTTCATTTCGGGATTGACAACGTAGGACATGACAGTCAGCGTCGCATACGAGACATAATCAGGTCTGTTACTAGTCTTGTTTCAGCGGGATTTATCAATGTGTAACGACTCTGATTTGGATGTTGACAGGGATATGCAGCTTGATGTTGTCGGCTTGTTGGAGACCGATCTCCATGTGAGTGCTGATGCTGTTGTTCTACGAGTGCGACTGAAACAGGTGCGGATTAGCGGACGGTGTATGGGAATCGCGACCTGTGAGTTGGTTGGTTTATCAGCTGAACGGATCGCAAAAGTGACACATCGACCAGGACTCGTGTAGCTGCCGAAGAGTTGGGTTATGTGAGTTCCATTCTTCTTTCGGCGACGAGTATCTCAATACTTTTTCTAGTATGTTGACCTAGGTCCAGGTCCCAACTTGCATACATGGGGAGCAGCCTTATTGTCCAAGGCAGGTACCGTACTCGACGGAATGACTGGAAGACTGACCCAGGTGTTCCAAGTTCCCGATCCTCCATTCTTATCACCATCTGCTTCCGTCACCTCATGGCGAGCTTGCTCCGGCCATTGAAGCCGTTCTCGATGTATACGGAACAGAGATCACGGTTGTCGTGTCGCATAATGGCCAAGGTATGTCTGTGCCACATAATACCCACGCTCGGTTGAATGGCTCACCCTTTGTATGTCTCCAGAGGAAGACCCCTTGGACAGAGAGTTACAAAGCAAAGAGTTAGCACGCATTATGGCTGCATCATACCCTCGACCAGTGGTGTTTTTGGGATACGTAGTCAGCAAGCCTCTGGCATCCAGACGTATGTTTCTTCTGTTGACTAGTCTTCGATTGGAGGCTGATGGGGGGAAAGCCGCTCCGTACGACATCCTCGTGAACGACGGGCTTGTGTATGATATTGATCCACAAGATTTGGACAGATGGTAGGTAGACCCGTTCCTCATCGGGAATCACGCATTAAGGCGTCTATTATAGGTGCGAGTATATTCTGTACCGAGGCTTGTATCGCACTGCATATGTGAGGGTATCCCGTGGTATCGTCACCGACACAGAGCTCCAGATTGGACAATTTGTCCTCCCAAAACACGACCTTGCCCTTACTAATCAGACGGAGGGGTCGCGTCTTCTACGCTCGTGGAAGGAGGATCTTCCAGAATATCATGTATGCCTTCTTTGCCTCGTATCTTACAACCCACTTACCACTCGAAAGTGGTTCCCAATGGAATACTATGGCAATGAGCACGAAGGGGGCGTAAATGGGCACTATTACCACGTATTTGACACCGTGCGTACTCAAATGTCACCAATCCTGCTAAATGCCGATTGAACACCTTTCTAGCCATTATATTATCGACTTCCCGACGGCGCTGTGCTGTAGAATCGTCTTCTTGTTATACGACAATCGGTTGTCATTGTTGTACCTTTGCATTGCTCCCATCCATTCCCTCCTGTTCATCCTCGCTACTCCCGTAATCCGCACTATCATCCTGAGTTTCCTCGCTGTCGTACGCGCCATTGTCTTCCTCCAAATTCGCCTCGCTCTCCTCTTCAGAACTGCTTTCAGAAGCTTTTTTGTCATTGTCACTCGCGTAAAATTTATCCAAATCCCTCCAGGTTTCCTTCGCTTCGCGTACTGGCGTTGAGCTGCCTGTAGGTGTGAGTACGATAGGTGTGACACCCGCCGATCCCAATGTCTTTGGTCCTGTGGAACTTGCTGAACTGATTGCTTGAAGAGGCGGTGCTACAGGGAGGGCGTCTTCTTCGTTCTGTCGGAGCAAAGGGTCGATGCCTCCTTCTAGCCATTCTGGGAGGATGCCATCGCCAAGCGTAGTCTTCCCTGTGACAATGCAAAGGGAGCCAATCGGTAGGCGGTGGTGGCCTGGCCGCGAAACGTTGGAGTCATTTCAAGATCCTTCCAAAAGTGACGCACCAAAGGGCTCCTCACTCTCTTCGACGATGCCAGCTTTGCCATCGAACAAGACCCTGATTACTTGTTCTCGCCGAAGGATGACGCCACCCTGTTCTTCCGTTCCTCCGCCGTTTATTGTTGGCGATACGCCAACGAGAAGCGAATTGAGCATACGTGTTCGGTCCCGAACGTCGTAATTTAGGTCATATCTGCCGAGAGACAACACATGGCTATAAAGCAGACCCAGCGTCTGGTCCGTTGGACACAAGAGAAAGAGTTTTGCAGCGAGAGTGAGAGCTTGAAGTTTGACAAGAGGTCCCTAGTGCGGGTGTTCATGAGTACTGACAGGAAGCACAAGAAGTATGAATACCTCTGTATTGAAAGACTTGGAGATTTTCCGCAAGACGTCGGGTGCCCAATCGGCGATACCTTCTATTACGGTGGTTATTCCTGGCGCTGCGCTGTACTGGCCTACGAGCCAGAGTACACAAGCACGGGCTTGGGGGTGCTTGATGTCATCTATCCGTCGGGCAAGAAGCGAGATTATTGTGAATGGTGACTGCGAGGACGCGGGAGTGGAAGAGCCAATAAGAAGCTGGTTCTGGATAAGAGCCTTCAGGACTAAAACGGCATTGCTGACGACGATATCTAGTGTCTGCTTGGTAGAGATCAGAGTGCGAGAGGTCACAGTGACATACCATGTCTGTTCTTGAGCATAATCATAAGGGCTGAGAGACAATGAGGTGTGCATGACGGAACTACTCTTGCGCATCGACCAACGGCGTGAATCGCATCTCCTACCACAACGTCATCCACATCTTCAGCATAATCCTATAAACGATATGGAAAACTGGATTAGATGCTGATTGAGGAAGGTAGCATTTAGGAATCAGGAACACACCATAAACTCGCGAAGGAGTGCTTGATGATTGTCCACGTCGCAGAGGTTCAGCATTACTTTAATCTTGTCTCTTTTCACTTGCGAAGGATCGTCGGTGCGCAATAAAAATCGCTGGTATTGCATTGAGAACAGTTGCTATCGAGAAATGATGAGTTATGTCTCAACATCAAATATGAATACTCACTGGATGTGCACGGGTGATTATCAATAGATACGCAAGGACCACACGCTCGACTTCTCGTGATACATGCATAATGCGAAGCAAGGGGTTCACGATTTTGCTGGTAGATGACGGAGGACCTGTATAGTAGAAGACGCGCACCACGGCCAGCACTACCTAAGGATATGTGAACCTGGAGTATGGCAATGGGGATAAATGCGAGACGCACTGCTGGGTTCCTGGATTGGAAAAGGGGCTCCGATGATACAAGGAGGAGCTGAAGGTCAGCATCAACTTCTTCCTCCATGGATTCGCCATGTTGCGAGACGGTTGGTTTAGGCAACATCGTACGCGTATATCTGAGTAGAAGATTGAGGAGGTAGACTTGTCCCCACTCATCCACATCTATAAGAATTTTGCATAGACGTCTATATTGTTGGTGCAAGAGATCTAGTCGGATGGGGCAGACGGACTCGAATGCAACGACTGCGCTGCCTATTGAGAGGGGAGATCGGTCGCGGAGAAGAGTAGTTATAACGGATATCAGAGCAGGTTGTTGTGCAGCATCTAATCTAGAAGATGTCACTGACTGGCTTAGAGAAAAGAAACGGGCGCAGTGCGTACTGGAAGGCCTTTGGTATTGCGAGAGCGGCTGCTTTACGAACGTATGGACTGAGATCTGCTGCACATTTCTTGATCGCAAGAACTACTAGACCGCATATCATTGGAACTTTGATACCACTCAGGACACGTAGCGCCATGGCGCGAATAAGTGGGCTGGGGTCAGCAAGGTCCTTTTGGAAGGTGTTTATTGAGAGCAGGGCAAGATCGGGTTCATGCTCGGCATAGCGCAAGAGGTAGATATAGACAAGCTTCCTGATCTCGAGGTTCTGCGAGGCGACGTTCTTGACGACTTGAGGGAAGTAGTTTGAGACATTGCGACCCTTGGAAATGAGCTATTGCACGATGCGCTGTTGGTCTGGACGGCGTTCTTGGATCTGTGCACTTACGGCTATGAGACGCTTCATGGCGTCAAGCTTCTCCCTGTCGCTGCTAGAGTCAAGCTGTTTCCCAATGTTCTTCACCTTGTCATCTGGCATGTCGAAGAGGGATGCTCCACCGCGTGTTATGGAGAGATCACGGGTGTGTTCGCTGAAAGTCTCTTGGATACGCATACCAAGTCTCGCTGCATTTTCAGTAAAAGCATTGAGATTGACGTTGTCCATCATGGGTCGAGTCTAGCACAGGATGAGCCGAGATGCGCGAAGAGTGGCTGGATTACGGGTGCGTTGCGAACTTGTACGATTCATGTATTGTCTCTCCTCCAGGCGAACCAAAGAGTCGAAATCAAAAGGAAGGGCACCAAATACATCAGACTGGAGTCACTGCCAACTGGTGACTGGATGCGGCGTTGAACAAACATTTTCGACAACTCTACTATTGCACGGTAGTAAGACAAGTAGTGTATCTATCAAGGTTCCAACGAGGCAGGGAACGTCCCACTTTCTCTCTGGTCATCAAATCTGGCTATCTGCGGAAGACACTCAGTGGTGGAATAATATAGCAAATGTTTGCAACATACCCATTCGTCTACAAAAGAAATAAGACAATGCTGACAACACAAAGGAGCCCAAAGCACTTACTTGGACAGAGAGAGTTGTACGCCCTCTTGAACTGCTTGCACGGCGCAAAGTCTTCCCCTTTGGCAGTAATGCACTTGAAGTAATCGGTGTAGTTTTGGAAGCTATGCCAGCGCATGAGCGCATGAACCCACGTGTACCACAAGATTCAATCATACCAGTGCCTCGTCTGGTTGGTGTTGGGGAAACGAGCTACCGCGGGTGTTAGGCAAAGCAACTTCAACTTGGAGTATCAGCTCACCGTCAAAGCCCGCGGTCTGGAGGACATATTTGCTGCAAAAGATGAGTTTCCAGTCGGTTGAGCAGTGGGTGAGCGAGTCACCTAGGCAAGTCGGATTCAGACATTTTGGTTGCTGGTGAAAGACGGTCAACTCGGAGTAGGACGGTCTTTGTCGGATTATATAAGCCATCGGTTGGCAGAGTCGGCCAATTGTATACTGTATACTGTTTATCTAACTTGCCGTTTGGCTGTCATCAGAATACCTGCAGAACTCCCAATACCAATATCTCCACACCACTGTGATCATGGACGCGCTCAAAGCTGAAATTGCGCTCAAACGCAAATCTGTGGGGACTGGCGTTGGCTCCCGGCCAACGAAGTACATGCGGCGGGGAGATATCGAGAGGATCAAACAGGAAGAGGAGCAGAAGGCTAAGCAGGAGCGAGCACGAGACGTGCAGGAAGAAGCGCAAAACAAGGCTGAAATCGTTGCCGCCGAGCAGGGAAAGCCCGATGCAAATGTGAGTATCCTCCCTCGCGTTATACTATTGTTTACATTATATGTGAATGGAAAGAACCCACCTCAGTCGACTTCCCTTACACCTGTTGAACGAGATTCAAGCTCACCAATCCCCGAATCACCTTTTAATATCTCAAATGAGGAGACTGTCCGCAGACTTCGTGCCAAGGGACAACCTATCCGACTGTTTGCCGAGTCCGATAGAGACCGGAGGCTGCGCCTACGTGCGCTTGAGCTGATCGAAGAAAAGGGGGGTGACCGTCAAAGTGGTCAGAATGACTTCAAAAAGGCGTTGGAAGACGTTGAAAACGTAGAGCGAGAGCTCCGGAATAAGAGCAAGGGGAAGAAGAAGGGCGAGGTTGAAGAGCCAAGTACAGGCATTCTGGACCTGGACTTGATCAAAACCGACCCAGACAGGCTATATCCGCTTATTTACTATGCGTTGAAGCGCACTCTCAAGGAATGGGAGGAGGCCATGGACGAAAGACCAGGTCGGAAAGAAAAACGGTTTCAGTGATCCAGCAAGCTTACCTCCTCTCATAGAGCATATAAAGCGGACTACGCAAGGAAAGCTAGCAGCTGCAACCCAAGTTCAATCTGCGCAATATCTTAAACCGCTCTTCAAGACTTTGCGTTCAAGAGTACGTCAGTTGCCTGCGAATGGATTTCGCTTCGATACTCAGCCGATAATAGTTATTACCTTCAGACATGCTGGTTCGTATAGCTGAGATTGTCCATTACATGCAGAAACGTCAATACCAGAAGGCCAACGATGCGTATCTCAGATTGTCCATAGGCAACGCGCCATGGCCTATAGGTGTGACCATGGTTGGGTATGTTTCCTTCTAAACCCACCGTTACATATGCTACATTCCTCTTCTAGCATCCACGAACGTTCAGCGCGAGAGAAAATCTCTACCGATCAAGTGGCGCATGTACTCAATGACGAAGTCAGCCGGAAGTATATTCAGAGCCTGAAACGGTACCCTAGTCTCCATATACTTCCAAACAGTGATTGATCGCCTTGCAGGCTTTTGACATTTTCACAAACAAAGTACCCACCAGAAGACGTCTCACAGTTGATGGGATAGATTAACGGCCACTGTACAGTAGTGTATTAATCACTGCTGACTGTGGTGTGTCCTTTTCTAGTGTTAGTTCCAGTGTGTTACCTCTTGCCTTTCTTACTCTTCCTAACCTGTGACGCCCCATCATCTGGATGAGCAAGTGCATGCCCTGTTTCCCGGATATGACTAAACAGTTTAGTTCGACTGTCGAAAGAACTTTTGCACACATTGCAGGCCTAACCAACAATGAGGACATGGCCTGCAACAACGAAGTAACCGACCTGTGCTGTGTTTCTGTCGGCCCCAGCCGCCCCAGCCGCCCCCGCCTTTCGTGCCTCTCGCAACCTGCGCTTTTCTCTCTTTGACAACTCTCCCGAAGCCGATACAGTCTCCGGAGGCTGCATATCTGATCCTTCGACTCGGTCACCTTGAAGTTGTTCCCCACCTTCTGGCGACCCTTCCGTCACGAACTCATCTTCCTCGACGTCGAGAGTTTCGGAGCCTGAATCACCGACCTGAGTCTGCTCAGGTGGTGTTGGTGGCGGTTGAGGAACCGCATTACCGTCGACATCAATAACGTGGCCCCGTTGGTCATCATCATCCCGACCTTCGCCAGATAACCCAAGTTCCTCGTTTTCCCTCATCATATCTCTCTTCAACTTCTCTATCTCTCCCATGTGCTTCTTGCTCCGCTCATGACTTTTCCAGGCAGCCTCACTTTTGAATGACTTCCCGCACGCTACACATTCCCACTCTTGTGGATCTTCTCCTTCTCCGGCTGCCCATTCGAGGTCGTCGTGCTGGTGATCTTTGGTAACCTTTTGCCATTCTTGCTCGACGTAGGGGATATTAGTATTATTAGCTTGTGCCCTTCGGGGCATGGACTTGGGGCCCAATGGTGTTGAGGAGCCATTGGCCTTCGTTCGATTCAGTCGTGCTTGGTGGGCAAGATGGCTCTTATAACGTGGGTCACGTTTTCGGACGAACATCGCTAGGGACTGCCGAGCCCAAGGTTAGAGCTGATCATATTGAGTGGTTGGGAGTGGCACACACCCTTACGGTTTCGTTGTATTCCTTTCGTGCATCATCCCGTGCTTTCTTATTTTGCTTCTCCATCATCCTACGAATGAATCAGTATGCCCCTCGGATCATCATGTGATTGGAAAGACAGACCGTCGTATTCTGCGATCGGGTGCGTCTAGTGTGTTGTAGTGATCCATCCACATGAACTCTTTCATAGTAGAGAAGTTCAGCCATGCATTGTAGAAATTCTTAACAGCCTCCGATGGTGTCGTTGGAGACGACCAAGACCACGTCGAGTATCCAAACTGCGGGTATTCCCTATCGGATAGCATATTCTCCTCTTGCGCAAGCCTGGTAAACAAATTGCGATAAAGGGTGAAGAATCCCTGGAAGCAGGGGGGGAAAGACGCTTGTGAAGGGTCTCGGTAACATGAAAGTAAAGCGAAACATACGTCCTGGCTATCATCGAATCCAGACCATACATTGGCATCGAAGAACCGAGATAAGTGCCGCACCGTCAGTCCGCGATCGCGAGCGCGGGGAGGTGGTGCACCCCTTCGGATGTCCTCGAACACAGCTTCCGCGTCTGGAGCAGGCACTAGCGACGCTTTATGGGAGTCATACCAAGCCCGTTCCTACTTGGACCAATGGCATCAGGCTTTGGTGCGGATGGGTACATTGGTATATTTGGCATACCTGCTCGTCGCTAAGAACCTAAAGCCAACGATCGTCGAGGATACGTGAGCGAACGATTCGGTGCGCAGGGGTCATGTCCGACGACCCACCTCATACGCTTGCTGAATAAGTGCGAAGCGTTGCGTAGACCCTTCGATATCGTCCTTGTTTTTATCGGGATGATGGATCAGGGCGAGTTTCCTGAATGCTTTCTACGATGGTGCTGAGAGAATTGCGATCGAGTTGATGAAGTGGGACATGCCTTGATCTCGTCGGTCGTCGCAGACTCTTCGACGCCAAGAAGTTCATAATAATCGGGTGTAGAGGCGTCCTGGGCCTCGTTGTTCCTCGCGGCGGACTCACTCGCGCCCATGTTCTACAACGCGGACTCACTCGCAGGGCCCTTGATTGTCCCTCACGGGCTTTATTGAGTTTCCATAAAGGGAAGTAGAGTTCGGTTTGTAGGTGACGCCAACATTTTCCTGACCAAGTTGTTCACTCCCCTCGCTCTCGAATCTATCGACTGCGGTGACACTTGGAATACTTGAATCATGACCGACTTCTTCAGATCATCTTCCAGTACTAGTAAGCCAGGTATGTCCTTGCTTTTTCTTGCGAGCTGCGCAAATGAAGGGATCCTACGTAGACTTGGCCGCCCAGAAGGAGGCCGTCGTGAACGCCATTCGTGCAGAAATAAATCTTGCCACAGCGCAAGAGCTCATCACCGTACGCGCTTTGTGGTGCATCGGACCATATATATATCTCATAACCGTTACTCAGAAAACTTCGGAGAAATGCTATGCAAAATGCGTTCCGAAGCCGGGGGTGTCATTAACGAGTTCGGAAGAGGTACGTTCCGGCGTGCCCCTGAAATACGTGTGGTCATACCTTCTTCAGACGTGTTTGACACGATGCATGGACCGCTACCTAGAGGCATGTGAGTATCAGCCTATTTGAGGTCAGCCCCAAGTTTGATCAATGTCTTTCAATTGTAGTCAACATCGTGAGTCGGACGCTTACAAACAGAGCCAACCAACATGGCAGGGAAAGTGCATTATAGCCTTAGGAAACCTACATGTTTGGCCCCAGTTCACATCATTAACCTTCTTCCACGCTTTACACTACCAGTAGAAGACACCAGCGTTTGTCGAGCATTCTCTAGCAACTTTGTAGTCGCAATAATCTGATGTTTATTGTCGAAAGTTTAGTGGGATATGGGTAAGTATGCTGCGGGGGATACTACTGTAGGGGGTATGTGTGCAAGCTGGCGATGTGAGTTGATGTGCCCGATGCCCGATTACAACGAATTGAATACGAATAGTGCGTGAAGAACGGAAGGTGCTAATATGTACTGTGGAAGTTGCAACGTTTGGTATTCGAGTGTCCATGCCCTGGCTGGATAGGAATTATTATTGTAAAAGCGTCTTAGGAGTGGGTATCCGACATGCCAGGCATGCCCGAAATGACAGGTATTGATGGATCGTAAGGGGTTGCTGTGTACGCGTGAGGTGTCGATCCAACTGGGTAGAACGGGGTGGTCAATAATGGTGGAGATGGCGTTTCAAATGGCGTGGACGCATCACTGCCGGGTGGTTGAAAGCTGTCAGGGAAGGAGAGCATCCTGCCATCGTTTTCGTAGGGAAGTGAATGAACTGAGCCAGCGGAATACGGTCGTTGATGCGAACCGTGGGGAGAGAAAGAGCCAGACGATCCATAATTAGGAGAAAGTGAAGAATGGATATGGTGTGACAGAGCGGTTTCCGAATAGTTCGAATATGAAGCCGACTGACTGAGTTGAATGGCGGGGTGTCGAGAGTATTGGGGATACATGGAAGGATCGGGGTCGAGAACCACGCCCGAGGGGGGTCGTGCGATGGGAAGGTGTAGAGGTTCGTCATGTGAAGAGAGGTGTTGGCTAGGGACAGGCGAGGAGAAAGATTGTTCATGAGTGAGAATTAGGTGGTCCGGTTGACGGTGATCGACACTATCATGTGGATGATATTGATATCCAGTGCTAGCAAAGGCGGCCAGTGGCGGCGGCTGGATCTCTAGGGCAGCTGGTGATGGTTCTTGGGAGTGGTAGCTTGGCGAATGAAGCCGAATGTCCGATCCAGACGTATGTGCGTTTAGGTGACGGAGTACGTGGGTAAGTTGAACAGCAGATCCTACGAGATTGTGTCTCATAACCTTGGTGGCTTGCTGGTCTTCGGTCCAATCTGCACACTTCTTCCAATGGCGGACCGGGTCGGTATCTCGTCCAGGATTGAGGGGCGAGAATGATTCTAGGTAAAACGTTGGTGGTTGAGAGAGAAGGAATGAGGCGAGACCCGATCCTGGGGCAGCATTTGTGAATTTGGTATTAACAATGATATCGAAAGGGATTTCCATTTTAAACCCATGTCCTGAGGAACGGATGAACCAGGTGAGGCAACGTTTGATGTCACATAGATAGGCCACAAGGTCATGCTTTCTAGAGGTGGTCGCGATTCGACGCCAAGTGCCAACAGAAAGGTCGGTACAAGGGATAATGGTAACGGCTGGCAACCAGCCCCGGTCGTTTATCAGATATTTACGATGAATATTGAATATTGATCACTCACGTTCGTCTTCATGTAGAAGGCTATGTAGTTCTGCTTCATACCCAGTGACTAACTGAGGTGGTGTATTCGGAGGCGTCTCTGCACCGCTACCGCCAACCTTTTTACCGTCTTGTAGTTTAGCTTTGGCCCGTCTGCGAAAAAGGTTAGGTTCAGGATTGCAAATAGAAGTGGGTGCTGACCGGTTCTGGAACCAAATTTGTGTCTGACGTTCCTGCATTCCAAGCATGTCGCTGATCTCCTTTCTGCGAGCGGCAGTTGGGCTTCGATCCACGGCAAAGAATCGTTCTAGGTGTACAAGTTGTTCTGGTGTGACACGTGAACGTTTCCGCCTGTCTTTTTCGTCCTTGCCGCTTATCACGCTGGCTGGCCGGGAGCGTTGGGGACCGGATGCAGGTTCTGCCATGACTGGATGAAGTTCTGGGACTGGTGGCAGGATCTAGAGACCAAAATGGCGGTACTTACCACTCGAGGGTACCGGGTCACAGACCACCGACATATGTGGTCTGCTGGTGCTTGGCCCGACGCCGCTGACATGGAACGAAAAGGGTTAACCTCAGCCAGTGCCGCGCCATGTTGAACACTTGTTCCGAGACCGCATAGCAACTCCCGGAAGGACCTGACGGAGTACAAAATATCGGAACACAGATAGGGACGCAAGCCGGTCCGTACGTAAACCACAGCAACCCGGCGGGTCGTCCTCGGAGGACTCTGGGTCGATTGTACTTGGCCTGCACCCGCTACGCCGAAAACTTCCAACCCAGTCGAGCGCACCGCGGATCGTAATAATATTGGCTATGTACACTGTACAGTATTTCGTATTCTTCTGACAACGGCGAATGTCGTTCCTGACGTGGCGCGTTTTTTTTTGACGTCCAGCCGAGCATGCTTGAGGCGAGATCCCATCTTTTGCCCGAGACAACTTGAAGTATCATAGCCGCCGTTCCGGAAAGCCTCGGGTGCGAGTCCAAGCGCAGCGCCGAGGAAGTGATCGTACCCTCCAGCACCACACCAATGTACAGGCAACTAGACGTCCATAGCCAATAAAATACTGATATACTTACGCTGGTGGCAGCAGAGCAACAAGAGGGTACCCGGTACTTACACACCCCGCCTAGCGCAGGGTTGCAACTTGAGGCCGCGAATCCGAACCGAGGAATGCAATGAAAACAAGACGGAGGAAACATATCTCACCCAACCGCATCTAGTATCGCGGTCGTTTGGCTTCCCTGTCGTCATACCCACCAGGTCCTTCTCGTTTGAGATCGCCCCTGAAGCCGCCTCCTCCAGGACCATACCCACCACCAGGCGGTCCAGGTCCTTGACTCGGAGGACCATAGCCGCCCGGCCCACCAGGCCCTCCACCTGCAGGACCATATCCATTAGCATGACCATCACCAAATCCACCTCCCTGATAGCCAATGCCTCCGCCACGGCCACCCCTAAGTAATGTCAGATGATGCCCATGCAACAGAGTAAGCTTCCATCACCTGTAACCTTCATCGCGACCGCCGCGGAATCCGCCTCCGCCTCCACGAAACCCTCCACGATCTCCGAAACCACCTCCCCTGAAGCCGCCACCTCTGCCACCACGAAAGCCGCCGCGATCTCCAAACCCACGTCCTCCAAACCCGCCCCTACCACCCCTAGTACTCACAACGGGAGCAGCAGCTTCGACGACGACGGCGGCCTTGGGTCTGCCGCCGAGACCACCACCCAGTCGTCGGGGCTTCCAGCCTCGCACCGTTCGTCCGCGCTCAACATCCACCAAGATACGCTTGCCCATTATATGGAGACCATCAGACTCCTTGTAGGCGGCTGATGGGGTATGAGGAGACATGTTCGAAACCAAAACAAGAACGAATGTACCCTTCATATCCCTCTCACGTTCATACACAACAAAGGCATAGCCCCTACTGCGGTTTTTCTTGTCTCGCACTATCCTCACCCGTTCAATGGTACCAAAGGTCTCGAACTCGCGTCGTAGATCGTTCTCAGACGCATTTTTGTGCTGCGTTTGAGAAATCAGAACAGAGCAACATTGGATCAAAGAGACGCTTACCAAGCGGGAGATGAAGAGTGTTTTGTATGGATCTCCAATAGCTTCTGTATCGTCTGCTGGCTTGTCTAGAGCGATGCGCTAAGTGAACGAACAGATTGTCACTAGAGAGAACACTGACATGTATCCTTGGCAATTTTAAACTCTTCTGTTTTTTTCTTCTTGCGCTCCTCCCGTCTGATTTGGCGTTTGGTTTCTTCTGCAAGAGTGAAAGTAGGCTCCTCGCCTTCCTCCATCGCATCGCCTTCACCGCTCAACAGGGTTGCGGTTGACTGTTCCTTGAGTCGTACGAGAATGTCTGCGACCCCCAAGACATCTTTGCAATGCACACGGTCGATGTCTTTTCCTACCGGCCGCTTATATGGGAGTGGTGGGCGAGGCGCGAAAAGTTTGAGAAGGTTCGGAGGTAGCAGATGGGTACCAGGCATGGTGTCAGTGCAGCCGAAACAGAAAACGCGACAGTTGGTCTTGAGAGGAACGTGTTCAAACTCCGACTCTCATACGCTTCCAAGTGCTGCTAGTCGTTCCGTACGTTTAGCGCGATCCTGCATTGTATTGCATCTAATGACTGACTATCTGTAGACGATGAGGAGTTTGCTGGCCGTTGCGCCATGTAGTCCCCTTTCTCGCCGTCTCGTCGCCACCCGATCGTTCTTTCACCACCACAGCGTCCGCCAGCAACCATGGCCGACCGCACCTGTTCGAAAGGATTTCGCTTCCTATTTCTTTCACAACGAGAACTGGAGTGCTCGACATCCCACTCGCTTAGCGAACAGACCGGTAGAGCCTCTTCCGACACTCCGAGAGAGTGCCGTCCTTACACCCAAACGCCTCCTGAGCATCTACGCCCAGCTCGCCAAGACGAGACTCACTGTATTGGTTGTGCTTACAGCCGCGTCCGGAGTCGCACTTTCTCCAATGCCTACCACTCTACCGATATTACTATCCACTGCTCTCGGTACTGCGTTGTGTTCAGCGTCGGCAAACACGCTGAATCAACTGCAAGAAGTCCCTTACGATGCGCAAATGGTTCGCACTCGCCAACGTCCGCTAGTGCGGCGTGCAATCACCCCCCTACATGCAACCTGTTTCGCCATTGCGACTGGCATCACTGGCCCTGTGCTCTTGTGGACCATGACGAATCCTTTGACGGCTGCTATCGGAGCGGCAAATATATGTCTGTACGCAGGTCTATACACTTATCTGAAGCGCAAGAGCGTCTCGAACACGTGGGTTGGTGCGGTAGTTGGTGGGCTACCTCCTTTGATGGGTTGGACAGCCTGTGGTGGGAAACTACTTCCAACGTCGGACTACCCGGTCCAATTCTTCCTTCCACCATTCCTCACAGACATTCCTCCCATCATACCCATGATCGACAACCCCCTTGGCGCATTTTCGCTGTTCATGCTGCTCTACAGTTGGCAATTCCCTCACTTCAACGCCTTGTCGCATCTCCTACGAGCATCTTATGCCCAAGCAGGATATAAAATGCTATCCATCCTCTCCCCTCAGAAAAACGCTCTGGTCAGCCTGCGACACACGTTACTTTTGGTGCCGATATGTTCAATACTTATCCCGCTCTCTGGCCTCACAACGTGGACATTTGCTCTGACCTCGCTTTTACCTAATTTCCTTTGGGTAAGATCTGCCGCAGCGTTTTGGCGCTCGTGTGGGGAGAAGCAAGCTAGATCATTGTTCCACGCCAGCCTGTGGTACCTGCCGCTTATGCTTGCGTTGATGATGGTACACAAGCAGGGAGTAGATTGGGCTGATTGGGGCACAGGTAAGGGGGATGATGGGGTCTTGGAAAGTAGCAGTGAAGGAAGCCAACGCAAGCCTGCACAATAAATTATACATAGAGATTATCCTCTAGCGCCTCGGGACGCGCGTAATCTATTGTTCATTCGAATTTTCATGAGCGCAAAGTGCCACCGATGTACGGGATGCACTCGCTGTGTGCTGCCTCCACTCGACGCACGGCATGGAAGGCCAATCCTCCTGCTGATCCAGGCCTGTTTTCAAAGGAAACACGATACGCTGTTCTATACCGTTGTCAAGTACAACTTTTAAAGCCCACATCATCATGCGACACTAAATAAAACATACGACGACGGCACTTTACAGCCGTTGCTTCCTATCGCACCAGGAGATCAGGTCACCAATTCGTAGACAATCATCAGGAATGATGCTCACTAGCAGGGTGTCCAGGTACAGGATCTATCCAGTTCCCAAGGTGCCAGGCGCCGATGCTGAGACAAATCCTCTTAAACGACATCACCGTTTGACTTGGTAGTCCGAGATGCTTCCCGTCTTTTCCGCAGGGCCGCCAACTTGTTTCTCATAATTGTAACCTTCATATCCGCCTCCTCCTGTGCACGCTCCTCGTCCATCAACCGGTCCATGATCAGTTCTCGTTCGTCCTGATCTTTTCGCCGCCTCTCGTCCTCGTCCACTTTGGTCGCGGGTGAGGCATGTGCATCATCATGGGTGGGGAAACCCTCGGTTGGATCTGAGACGAGCTCAGGCTCGGCAAAAATCGTGGCGCGGTCGTAGGTAGCCGCTGCGTCGGGAGCGTTGATGACGGATTGCTGGAATTGCATCCACTCTTGGTCAAGTGAAGAGTCCCCACCTCCGTCTGTCGGCTTGGTAATAGCCGCCGTTTCACCCGTTTCGTCGTCGTCGTCCGAATCATTGAACGAAGGGAGAGGCGCTCGTGATGGGTCAGAGAAGAAATCCGAAGGCAAGCTGGACGTCGACGACTGGGGTACCGGGGTTACTCTTGACTTTTTGGCGGTACTTTGGAGGTCCTCGTTTATATCGTCCTCGGATACTTTCCGCTTGAGACGGTTGGCTTCCTCTTCTAGCTCCAGCTCCTTCTGCTTCCTCTCCTCCTCCCTGATGCGGGCTGCATTCGTGCGATGTGATTTGCTCCCTAGATGACCGTCCCACGCAGATGGATGTTTGATATTTGTGTCGCAAATGCTGCAACGTAGTTGTCCGCTAGACGTGTATGATGCCAAGGGATGGTCAATCCGTATCTCTTGTCGTTTTGCCTTGAGGAGTGATCGAACGTCCGACATGAGTTAAATGTTACAATGGGTGGCGGAACGTGAAAATATTAGTCCAGAGACTCGTACGCTAAGTACTGGGCACCGTGAAATTACAACACTCCTCTTTGTTCATCGAGGCGTCACCGACTCGCCCGGACCACAACTTGAAGCCCCGTTTCGTTTCCTGCAGTGAAAGGATACGGCTGGCATCTCGCACTTGAAGCATGAAGATTCACTTCTCAACGTCATCGTGGCGGGGTGACGAACACACTCCCTCGATTCAGCGCGAAAAGGAGATGACCCAATTGTTAGCGTGTTGACATTGACGAAACGGCGATGTTCAAACTATGGCTTATGCCTTGTAACCGTAAGATCCAGCCCGTGACTCTCGACCATTCTGTATTGAATGCCAGCTCTCCGACGGATCACTCCGCTTCCTCCCCATATACGACCTCCCTACTAGGCAGCGATCATTGTTGCGGAAGCGATCAGCTCGACTGGTTCTGCGCAGGTTTTCGAGATCGATGTCAACTCAGCTGACTCGTCTCAGGATATGCGTATCCGAACACGGAAAGCTTTCCCGAGCAATATTGAATCACGTTGCCTATTTTCCTGGCGGGGGAGTCCGCAACACTACTCTCATTCATATCGACTTCTCTGGCTTGGGCCAGCTGCACAGAAGATGGAAGTGCAGAGGCTTGACATCCCGTACTGTCTCCATATATCACTATACTCATTCCCCCACAGACATGCAAACGTGACTCCGGGATCACCTGGGGACAGAGGGCAAACGTAGGAAAAAATCGCCAGGGTTCGTGGAACGCTTCAGGTAGAAACTCTGGATGTTAGCGCAGGTTTGGATATCAAAGAGGCAGAAACAGTTTTACTTTCGATTCTACAACACATCGCCGAAGTCGTGACACTCAATACAGTTCCATACGTTCTATCTTGGCGGAGTGGAGTGGTCCTCTCTGTTCCTCAGCACAACTTAGTTTGGTAATCCGTACAACTTCTTCACAAATTCTACCGATGCTTCGTTCCCGGTGTTCTGAAGGCGGAAACGTCAGCATTGTGTAGGGGAAGTTGTCCTTGCGCTGCACCTTACTCAGGTCATCGCTGATCTTGACGCAATCCCTGTCGTCAACCTTGGCAAGTTTGATAACCATATTGAGAGCTCTACTTTTCTCTGAATAGCCGCTGCTCTTTGTCTTGAAGTCATTCGTAAGGAACGTTCCAATTCCAAAAGAACCTGGAACATAAAATGACACCCATCGGATAGTTCTCAACCAAAATTCACTCACACTTAAAGCCGATGTCATCACAGTGCTTCTTCAATCGAAGTACCTTGTCCAAGTTCAGAGAGTCGGAATAGATTATGGTCTTCGTGCGGGTATCAATTCCAATACTCTCATACATTGCCTTGGCTGCTGGCGCAAACTCAAAAGGGTTTCCCGAGTCTTGTCTGAGACCTGTCCATTTTTCGGCGCGTGCTGGATCCTTTGCAAATTCCTGTTTTGTTTCGGTTCGCTAAGGCTTAGACAACAAACTGAGAACAGGGTGACATGCCTGGAAAAAGACTCTTGTAGAGAAGGTGTCGGTGAGTGCGACGAACGAACTGTTCCCGTAGGTTTCCTCCCAAAGAGTCAAGGCTTTCGCATTTGCATCTTCATAACCATTCAATGCCGCAACCTAAGTCGAGTATAATTCCCTCCTTCCCTTTCTCGAGTGAAACGTCACACTTACTCCCATGAACCATTCACTATCACGTCCATAAGAATACCAGATTATCAAACAGACAAAATACGTACTGCGCGATGGTGCCCACCGGGTGAATACCGTATTTCTTTGCAAAGTAGGCCTTTGTGAATTAAAAATTAGTCTTAAATGACGGTGAAAGAGTATTCAACGATGATGCGGACATTGCTCGTTCCAAAAAATACTCCTGGCCCTGAGGATCTGTCAGCCTCTTGTTTCATAGTTGCAATGACGAGGTCTTGGGTATAAAATGACCGCCTTCTCCGAGTCCCGAATTCGCTAAAGGTACACCCTGCTTGCAACATTGTCTGCGCCTTTGCAGACGCACTCTCTGTGGAGCAAGTTCTACCCACGAACGAGAATACAGAGTATGAGGTTCACCTTTCTGGCCTTCATAGCTCCAGTCAGTTGCGCCGACTCGGAAATATAGCTCGCTTAAACAAGCCATCACGGGGACCTCCCAGAGTATGGCCTCTCTCCATAGACCGCTGGCTTCTATCTCGACTCGGCCTTCTTCGCCATCGTCAGACACCGGAATGAATCTAATTGATATCTGTGCGGGATCAAACTGAAATTCCGAAAGAAACTCGAGATAGTCGTTGGAGAAATAGGGGCATGTATTCGCCAACCAGTTCTTTTCCTCAGTACTCAGACGCAGATCCCGAAATCCTGACAGATTTTGACAAACTCCAGAGCGAACAATACGGGGCTAGGACATACGTTGGATGGACTTGTGAAATAGATCGATGCAACTGCGAGGGAAGAATACGTCAGAGTCCCGGTGGGTGAATCTGTAAAGCGCTCGTGTCTCTGGGAAGTGATGGACGATGGCTTGCTGCATTGTGAACTGCGTGCCGCTTGTGCGTAACTGGCGAGCCCAAGCGATAAGGATGAATAATTACCTTGTAGAGGTCGGTGTCCAGAAGAGACTGAGGGGTGTATATTAATTCTTCACTGTTTCCCTCCATGATGTCGTGAAGAATGTGGGATCGAGTTTTTCGGGAGCCGAGATGCAACTTATCAATCCCCGTGGTAGTAGTTCAAACAGGGTCGCATATTCTATGTAACTTTACTAAAAGCGTAACTGTTGAAAGCTTTATCCTACTCTCCTTCCGCAATTTGATGGTAAAGGTTCTCCATATTCCTGAGATGCAAGTTCACATATATGTATATTTGCAGGCTTCAAGGATAGAAATCCTCAACGATGGTGCTCTCAGAGCGGATGGACGAAAACAGTACGAGCTGAGAGAGATAGATATCGATTTCTCGTTACAAGGCTCCGCCGACGCGTCCGTCACCATGCGTCATGGCCTAACTGAAGTACTGATCTCTGTTCTTGGTCCACGAGAAGCAAAAATGCGATCCCAGACTATTCACGATCGTGCCAACATCAACGTTGAAGTACATATCGCGGCCTTTAGTACTGGTGAACGTAGGAAACGTACAAGAGGGGACAAGTGAGTAATGGTTCGATTGGCATAATCTCCATTGCCGTGTCCTCATACGCTGACCATTACCTGCGTCAGACGAATGCTCGAACTCGCGTCACTCGTAAAGTCAACATTCGAGCCTGTCGTACAGACACATATCTACCCAAGGTCCCAGATTGACATCTTTATTCAAGTCATCCAGCAAGATGGAGGCTTACTTCCGGCTTGTCTCAACGGTACTACCTTGGCCCTTGCAACCGCGGGCGTAGCAATGTTCGACTTTGTTTGTGCAATCTCTGGGGGAGTGCATGCAACCTCTCCGTTATTAGACCTAAACACGCTGGAAGAAAACGACGTACCGCACATTTCTGTTGCCGTCATGCCTCGCACGGGACGTGTAACGCTCGTGACAATGGACACCAGATTACACCTCGATCGATTTGAGGAAATCTTCCGATTGGCTGTTGATGCTAGCAAAGTTCTTCACGACGAAATGAGAGCTGCACTGGCAAAGAGGACACAATCCCTCATTGCTGCAGTCGGTAGCGGAGAAAAGACGGACCACATGAAAGAGGATGGAATGGAAGAGTTACAGTGATGTAATTCCTCTACGATGATGATGCAGTTATATCCTGGACACTTCCTTGCGTCTGAAACAGGCAAGCCACTTTTCGCCACTGTTTCTCTCAACCTTCCTTCCTTCCTCGGTGCTGTGATATACAGCATCCACTATTGGACCATGGCCTTGTTGCCGTAGCTCGTGCTCGGTGACGCTCTCAAATAATGGAAACGCCTCTAGATGTGTTTTCATCCATTCATGCAGGTCATGCACGTCAGTTATCGTGTATATGATACCGCCGGGTCGAAGCACATAAGCATATTCTGCAAGGAGGGTGGGTGAAATGATGCGAGCCTTGTGCTTGCGGGCCTTGAAATGTGGATCTGGGAACAAGAAGAACAGGGCGGACAGGGAATGTTTAGAAAAGAAATTGGGAAGGAATTTCATGGCGTTGGCGCGGACGACGGACACATTTTGGTAGGAAGCTGGAGTGGAGGATGATGTGGACTGGGCCGGACCGGCGGAGGTTGCGCGCAAAGCAGCGATACGATCTTGAACATATTGTGTGACTTGGACACGGATTTCCATACCTGTTGTGGTCAGCGGAGTGAAGATCGCGCAACATGGAAACGCACCGATCATCAATGTGTCTGGAAACAGAGGGGAAAGCGCGACAAGAAGGCCGCCGAAGCCACACCCGATGTCGGCGAACTCGGGGCTCTTTCCAGACGCTGAGAATGCCGGGTAATGTTCACTCCAGTCGATCATGTGGGGCGAGGCAGGGTAATCGAGGGCATGATCAGAGAATGGATTGGCATGTGCACGTTGACGGTAGTGCTTTTTCTGGTGGACGGAATAAATAAGGAAACGGAATGGAAATGGGGAACGACCTGACCTGGGGTAGGAGAGAGAGAGGTTGATCGGAGAGTCTCTTTCGTTTCGCCATTGAGCGCTGCAATTGGTGGAATCAGTGTGTGTTGCGGCTTTCTATCCCGAGTTCCCACGCCGTTTGCGTCACAATATATTGTTCCGGTATTTTCCTCGACGCTTTTTCCTGCCCGCTTCCTCCTTCTTTCTTGTCCTTCCTCCCATCATGGCCGCATCCCTTCGCTCCATCGCCGTATGTCTCCCATTCTTTTCTTGTTAAAAGCGGTGACTCATTCCATATTGTCAGTCACGTTCTCCGTTTGCACGCGCAGGTGTTGCTTCGGTCCGGTTTTCTTCGTCAGCTCCAAAACAGTCGACACTGAAAGACCGGCTCGCCGAGCTAATTCCTGCAGAAATAGAAAAGGTATGCCTTCTCTACGGTGGTTCTTCCGGCGGTCTAAGTTGTCGTATAGGTCAAGCAAATACGTGCTCGGCATGGCAAAAAGGCATTCGGTCCTGTCCTAGTAGATCAACTTTATGGGCATGTTTCAGCACTCTCCTAGGCTTCCAATTGTTTGATGTGCCTATTTCCAGAGGCATGCGCGGTCTACCTGCATTAATCTGGGACGGGTCTGTCCTTGACGCAGGTGAGTCAGGTCGTCCGAAAGGACCAAATCTCGCCACTAATAGAGTGCATGTTAGAGGAAGGAATTCGTTTCCGTGGAAAGTCTATTCCTGAGTGCCAGGAACTTCTTCCCAAAGCGCCTGGTGGCTCTGAGCCTTTACCTGAGGCTCTCTTCTGGCTCCTTGTCACTGGTGAAGTCCCAACACAGGACCAGGTCGCTGGCCTCTCCCGAGATTGGGCAGCCCGTGCTGCAATCCCTGAGTTTGTCGAAGAGATCCTCGACCGATGCCCTCCTACACTGCACCCAATGAGCCAGTTTAGCCTAGCTGTCACTGCGGTATGCCATTCTTTTTTCTCGTGGAACTGATATTCATGTATGTTCAGCTCAATCACGATTCCGCTTTTGCTAAAGCCTACCAGGATGGTGTTTCTAAGAAGGATTATTGGGCGCCCACGTTCGAGGACGCCATGGATCTGTTTGTTCTTTATACCCATCTCGTTTACCCATGCTCATTTTTTTATTTCAGCATCGCCAAGCTTCCCAATATCGCGGGTCGGATTTACCGCAATGTGTTCGGTGATGGCAAGCTCCCCGCCATCGACCCTGATAAAGACTACTCACATAATCTTGCTACACTCCTCGGCTTTGGTGAAAACGAGGCTTTCGTGGAGCTTCTTCGGCTCTATATTACCATCCACAGGTAAGATTCAAGGTTTTGGCATGTTGTCTTTTTCTTAGCGCGTGGTGTAGTGATCATGAGGGTGGCAACGTCTCTGCTCATACTGGGAAGTTGGTCGGTTCTGCTCTTTCGGATCCATTCCTGGCATTTGGTGCTTCCCTCAATGGTCTCGCCGGACCTTTGCACGGTCTTGCCAATCAGGAAGTGTTGATATGGTTACGCAAGATGCAAGAAAAAATTGGCGAGAATGCTAGTGATGAGGCCGTGAAAGAGTATGTGTGGTCCACCCTGAAAGGTGGTCAAGTTGTGCCCGGCTACGGACATGCTGTATTGCGCAAGACGGATCCTCGGTACACTGCACAGCGCGAATTCGCTTTGAAACATTTATCCCGAGATCCTCTGTTTAGATTGGTTGGGCAGGTTTATGATATTGTCCCCAACATCCTCCTACAGGTTTGTGGTTGCTTCATTCCGCCATCTATGATGTAACTGAGCATCTGCACAGGCTGGTAAAGCTAAGAACCCGTGGCCAAATGTCGACGCTCACTCGGGTGTGCTACTGACACATTACGGTCTCACTCAAATGCAGTTTTACACGGTATTGTTTGGAGTGTCGAGGGCTTTTGGTGTGGCCGCACAGCTCATCTGGGACCGCGCTCTTGGTGCACGTTAGTGCTGATTCCCTTATCTTCGAGACACCACTCATCAACTTGCCTGTCCAGCACTTGAACGTCCCAAATCGTACTCCAGTGCAGCCATAGAGAAAATATTCAGGGATCGGGAGTAGAGGGACTGATGGCATACTTTTGCTTAGAGCAGAGTAGCTAGCTATATTGTCAATCAGTATTCCTTTATACATTATTTAGCCCTCCAGGCACCCTTGGACCTCGGAAGGCATTTATAGTGCTTTGCAAAATGTTGGGCATGTTGCGGCGAATCGAGGCACGAGCATAGCCGCAATGTAGGATCTTCGGACCAGCGGGTGAGGTAAGCTCCCATGCTTCTTTTTTCGAATTCCTCACTCCAGCTCTGCCACCAACCTCAGCTCGGCCTCGAGCTTCGTTGCACTGCACCTTGTCACTTGTTTTTTCTTCCCTCCACAGTCACTCATTCAGAATTTGTTTTTTTCCCAGGACTCCTTCCCTCAAGCTTGTCATATCCTGTACATTAGGCTCGCTTTTGAGCACTCTGAGTAAGTTCTGACTCGGTCTGTCACGCCCGAGATGGTGTAGTACCCTCGGTCTGACGAGGTCCAAGACCTCGGAGCTACATGACACTTATATTACCTCCGTCCATTCTAGTACCTTTCTCTATCTCCATTCAAACTAGTTCCGCTACTTAGTATTGTCTGTGGCAGTTCCCGCAACTTGGGAACACTCTCACCCCGAGTTGACTTCTGGGATAGCCTTTCGCCTCAGAGCACTGCAACCTCTTGAGGTTTCCGCAGTGTTCTTCCTTTGTATATAAACATAGTTTTACAACCTTGTACTTTAGTCTGATTATCAACTAAGATATTCTACCTCCTCCCTCTGAAGTTGACAAGTCCCCTCATCGTCCCCTCGCAGGTTAGCTTGACGCTAGACCTTGCATCCTTCATCGTCCAACTCCTTCTGATCATCAACCATTGTCCCCGATGACCTCCAACGTTCCCCAATGACCCCGACTCTTCCGACCCCCGACCAATTTCGGGACACCCAGACTTCTTGACAAGGGCGCACCACATACAGTGAAGCCGAGTCCTGAGCGCTAAGTACCTCTGAACCTTTCTGAGTACCCTCGGAGTAGAAAGCACGGTCTTGACAGAGCTCATCATCTCAACATGGACTCAGGAGCAAATCCCATGCTGGATTTTGCGGCAGAAGACGCCTTTCTGCTGTGCAACACGCTCATGGTGGCTTTCGGATGGGAGGAAAAGAGGGCCATACTGTTGAATAAGTACTATATTGTTCAACATACTTGTAATGTTACTTTAGCATGCATATATGGTTAATGCTATTACATAAGCGAACCTATAGTATATAGTTTCGAACTCAGCATCTGAGTTCTAATAATATCTCTTCCATCAATCACTACATGCTATCACTTCAGCATTTAAACCAACTGGTAAGCACCAATCATTCCTCTTCTCAGACTAGTCTACACCTGGACTTCAACACATACAGCATTGGGAGGACATGTGGTGTCAGGTGCACATGGAGCACAACGTGCAGCAAGGACTGCTGATCCCACCACTGCAGGGAGTGCCAAAAGGAAGAATGAGCACTGGACCTCCCAAAGGAAGCCAAAGAACCAGGTGACCTCACCAGGCAAATGCAGGCAGGAAGAAGCTGACTATTGGGGACCTCAAAGAAGATGTGCCACCAATGTCATCACATCCTGGCCGTCGCAATATGCCCTACAGAAAATCACAGCGTATGAATACATACATAGAATTATGGTACTTCTAGTCCGGTCTGGTCTTTTTTTTTTGACCCCTGGACAGTGCAACTGGTCCAAAATCAGTCCTAGAAATGTCCCTGGGTCAGGCAACTGGCAACTGGACTGCTTAGGACCGGTCTGAAGCAGTCTAGTTGTCAGTTGCAACCAGTTGCAACCGGTCTTCCGACAGACCGGTCTGTGACCGGTCATCATGTGACTATCTGGCTTAGTGGTGGCATGGGTAAATGTAGTATACACTCTTGGCTATCTATAGCACCTTGAATCACGTAATTCGGTTCACAGATTGCCGAGTTGTGGCCATTCTTGGGTCACATGTTATTAGAACATACATATGTACATATACTGTAGAATGTATATACATACTTGTAATAAGTCAGGATAAAATCGTAAAAATATGGGAAAATTAGGGGAAGTGGGGGGAAATGGCGGCTACTGGACCATCTAGTTTCCAAAGCAACCGGTTGCAACTGGTTTTAGACCGGTCCTATTTTCTGAAATTTCAAAAAACTGGACTGGTCGATAATTAAATCCTGGGCAACCGGACGCCAAGCGGTCCTGTCCTGTCCAGTTGCTGGTCTTTTTGCCGGTCCTAGACTGGACTTTAAAACACTAGGTACTTCACAAGGGACGGGTGCTTTGAAGCCACAAGACAAGCACACTCACAAGCTGATGATGCATTTGGCCTCCTCTCCACCACCAAGGTTCCCACCCTACAACCTGTAGCATTGGTGAAGGCGTCTAAGAATGCCAAGGTGGACCACAAGCTGTTGCTCACTGAAATGTTACAAGTGTGCACATCGCACCTTGAGCATATAAAGGAGGCAGGCTGGCCTGAGAAGCACGTCACAGCATTATTCAAGTTCTTTTGGGATTTGGAGTGTCACCCATTTAAGTTGTCTACACGATACAGTGATCACATCCTAGCAACGTACATGGTGAAGACCAGGAGATACTGGCACAACAGACTCAAGTTAGGTAACACTTTCAACATTCTCATTATCAATGACAACCTACTCCAACTTGTTGTCACCAAAGTCAACAATGCCATGCTAGGCAAGGTCAGTACAATTCCATAAACACCGTTCACAGGCACTAACATTGAAGAATCCTCACACCCCCCACCACACCTGCACTCTTTCCATCATTGCTGCCTTATCCTGATGGGCACCTCTTGTCATGCTCAACCCAACAGGTTGAGAGCCTCATGACTGCACAGGTGTCCCCGGCACCAGCTCAGTGGCGATCACGCCAGTCTTACGCCACTTGGGCAGACTACACCTGTGATTGTAGACGGAGCTCGCGCTCCAGATCCCCTCCACTGCTGCAATTTTGCAGCGCTAATGGATCAACCAGAGAGCCTTCATGTACACCCATGAGAGGAGGGAGCGGGAGACAGAGGGGTCACCGTTTATCCACTTGTTGTCAAGACGGTGGTTGGTACAGTCATTTACTAGTCACTGATACATCACCACTCAATGACACACCCTTCCACAACTTAGTTTCTCTCTAAAAATTACCTAGAATATATCATATGGCTTGTTAGATCACTTAAGATAATGTATACACATTTAAATGATGAGAAAAACACTGTAAAAGCTCCTCCCTGAGAGGTGGTCAAATGGAGAGTTTCCTTATTGGGGCCTGAACCACTCAATGACACACTCGAGATTTTGAATAGCACAACCAACTTTCATTTTATCCTTAGAAAATTTGAGGTCATATGCTCTGACCTACAAATAAATTTATCAAGGGCTCAGATGCCCTCAGAATTGTGTTGTGTAAAAGTAATTGTATAATTTAATTTTGGTGTGTCAGTGAGTAGTAAATAACTGTACCGGTGGAGGCCGGAATTCTGAGTCAGACATCCAGCGGAATGGAGGAGGTGTTGTGTGCAGATGGGAATGACAGGAACGGAGGAATGAATGAAGACCAGTAATCGGGCCCTTGGTGCTGCAGCTCACAGTCCAGATCACGGATGGTGTCCATTGAGGGTTCAAGCTTGAGCCGGTGGGCAAGAGCAAACACCTCTTGCAAGCCCCACCAAACTGACACATGTCACATGATGGCAATCCTCGGGCCAACAAGTTGGCATGCTGTCATTTCCCAGAATTCCACCAAGTCCCACTCAACCCTTTCCAACCTCTCCGACCCCTTTCCAACCTCTCCGACCCCTTTCCAACCTCTCCGACTCACTTCGCACCTCTCTAGTCTCGGTCTCAACCCTGACTCTTGGACCTTCAGACCTTCAGACCCTCACATAGGTATGATCTGATACTGCCCCATTAGTGTAACTCCATTCTGTATGTATATTATCCCCACTTGTGTACTCAGCCCTAGATCCAGTGTCTACACCACACGCAACCTTCGGACCTCCGAGACATTGCCTCTCACTCGGGTATTGTACCTATCCACAGCTCGGTATGAACTTACCTCCGAGCTCTCCACTTCCGGACTTTTGCAGTGTACAAACATTACTATAAGTACTGTACATTTAGTTAGTAAGACCACAGTCCGATTATTGCTTGCTTACCTACTTGATTACTTGATTACTTGTCTTGATTCCTCCTCCTATGAATCCACTCCTCCTCTATCCTCCCACACGAGACCTCAGTTAAAACTCCCTCAGAGTCTTCACTAGACGCACCCGAACCTTTACTTGTTGTCATCGTCTTGCTCCTTCTGTCTTCTGTCATCCCCGACCTCCGACCCAAGTCCGACCATTGACTCACCTCCGAACATGCTGTAGAGCTCCAAGCCACTCTACATTCGTATCACCTCTTTCCCAGTGTTTCCACCCACTTTCCCGTGCTAGTCCGAACTACTCCGGTCCGTATTGCACATAGTACAAAGTCCGGAAGTCCAAAAACGCGGTCTTATGACCAAATCGGTCGGACTAACATCGGACTCCTTTTAGTATCATTTGTTTTCATTAGTATACTTGGGATATCGTTTTCTTACAGTTCCGAACCTTATTCCTAGTAGCTATACAGTCCTGGGCAATTCCCGGACTATAAAACACTGTACTTAGCATTTCCAAATGCATCTTGGATCATCTGTTTTTCCATCTCCCTTCTGCAACCTACTTTCCACATGTCCGAGTCCACTACAGGGCTCGTTGACCATGTCCTGCACCTTCTTCACCTCTCCACAACACACACGACAGTCCGATCACCGCTTGGACTACTTTCCCACGCTTCGGACTACCTTCGGACTAACTGTGGTCAACTATAACACCTACTCCTCATCATTCCCTACAACCTGAGTCTTCACTAACCTTCACAGGATCCTCTTTGGGGACGAACATATTGCACCTGCAGACCCCCACACCATAGACCTGACTTACCCCTTTAGTCGGGTTTGTTGCTACTCAGCGCTGCATCTC